>JANAWD010000324.1:0-45531 GCA_027627245.1 Meripilus lineatus | reverse complement strand
CGAATGTGTCTTCAAGGCGTCCAAGTTTGAAGAGAATGAGTGCTGTATGGTCGAGGGATATAGCAAGACGAGGAAGGTGCTTGCTTGGATTTCCTTGAGCAAGACCACGTCTGATACCTACTGCCTCCTTGCGATACTCGAATGCGTCTCCAAGGCGTCCAAGATCGAAGAGAGCTTGTCCTGCATAGTCGAGGGATTTAGCAAGACCAGGAAGGTGCTCGCTTGGATTCCCTTGAGCAAGATCACGCCTGATCACTACCACTTCCTTGTCGTGCTCTAATACCTCTTCATATCGTCGAAGGTACCAGAGATTGTCTGCCGCGTTCGACAGAGCATCGGATAGGATACGCGTGAATTCCATCGGATCCTCCTCCATCCGAGTGCGGCTGATGTTCACCACCTCCTTGCCGTATTCTAATGCCTCCTCGTTACGTTGAAGTTCAGTGAGATCTAATACTGCGCCGGAGAGTGCTTGCACAAGAGAACGGAGTACACGTAGATCCTCGCCTCTGTGTGATGGTATGACGACCGTCTGATCATTCACAGTCTCTGCCTGTCGCTCAACCTTTTGCACATTCCTTGTGTCAACGACCGTGTACCTCAAGAGCGATTCTGTTAGGCGGGACTCTCCGTATCGGAGATTTTCGAGCTCTCTGTAAACCCTTACTTGCTCCTCCATAACCTCCAAGTGTCGTCCCTTATCATCTTCAATACAGCGATGTGCAGACAATCCGATCAGAGTTTGTGTAATTATTTGCGTTCGGAATGCTGAAACTTTCGTCAGCGACGTTGTCATTGTGTAAGGACTATGGATGTACCTATTTGCGCCCTCGTTTCTACGCAGATGCCCTCCTGTTGTCTCCTCACATCAGTCAGCAATCGGGATGATGTCGCGGCATCAGGACCAGGATTGTCGCTATCACAAAGTGAACCGTTGAGATACACGAGACGACCTGGCTTTAAAAGAGAAGCGATCTGCTGTGCCGAGACTTGCGGGGGTATATTGAGATCGGTTTGTCCGAATCGCAAACCCAGCTGGTGAACAAACCCAAAGTCATCCACAAGGCTATTGAGGCATTCGTAATCAAGCCCGCTCAGGTCATTCATCGAGATCTCAATGAATATGACCCGTACAACATGCTGATTTCCCATACCGCTCTTCGCAGTTTGTTCTTGTGAGAAGTGGAAACGAACGCAAGTAGGGGTATCAGAAGACGACTTTTCGTCAATGCAACTCTCCAAACACCCTTGAATTGTAGATACTTAGTGGTCACTGCAGTGCAAAGAAAGGATAACACATACAAGTGCTTGAACCATTTGTGCGCCTCCATTCCCAACAAATCGACCCCACCAATTTTATGGGGGGATTCAGTATGAACTTTGCAAGCTCACAAATTGGAAAAACGTCATCGTGATGGATGGAGGGATGAGAACCAACACTCCTTTCAATGCTCCGGCGTCGACTAAACGCCGAAGCGCTTTGAGGAGGACTTGCCCAGAAAAGGGGGGCGACGAAATCCGAAGAACATTCACGGAGGCTAAACTGGGATGATTTCCACGCTGTCGCATTGTGGAGTGGCTTGAATTCCGCATTTTCCGACGCCTTCCAAGAGACGCTTCGCAGGACGACGATTTCTACGGCTGGGAAGGTGCCAACAATCCGACGTAATACGTCGAGGGATCTGAATTGGATTCGTTGTAGATGAAGGTAGCGGACTGAACGAAAGTGGGATAGAGTCATAAAAACGGTGGAATGGACAGGAAACATGGTGTTCTGGTCCCCGTAAGGACCAAATATGAAGAGTTCCTCGAGGTGGTTCAACAACCCAGGGAGAGTGTGTAGAGCGGCGGGCGATATGCATTCCTCTCGGGTAACGTCGTGTAGACCCAGAGTACGAATTCCACGTACAATGGCTGGACGCTTATCTGTTCGTAAGGTGTTCTCCAGAATCTGATATTTTTCCCTCCCAATGATTTCGACCTGCTTGTAAAGACCGGGTAGTGCTAGATATTGCCAATCACTGCAAGTTGCAGCGCATCTCGCAAGGCTCCCGGCATCTGGCCACGATCCCTCGCGAGAAAGGGATTTAATGACCAGTATTTGTACATCGTAAGGGATACGTGGACCGACTCGTTGTGGGGTCTCAGGATGATGTGGTTCCGTTGGACCGCTTGTTGTATGTTCGTCAGGTCGAGAAAATTGCAGCGACAAGAGTGATAAAGCACGCACCTTGACTTATCTTCTGATGCTACAGACGTCTGCCCTGACATTGCAAAAACGAGGGAGGAGAGAGCGAGTGGTATGTGGGCTTAAGATTGAGGACAAGGACGCGATAACAGTAGTACCCTGCAGCTTGAAGATGGATCCTAGGACGAGCACAGCCCTTGGCAGTGCGTTCCAGTGCATACAGGAGCCCACGAGGAAGACCGCCCTCCACCAATGTTACACGCGGTCACACATACCGAACGAAGGCACAGAAAAGTGACTGGGACCCTTTGAGATATTCCAGTACAATGAGAACATTCAGGGACGAAGACGCTTCAGGTAGTTTCCAAAGAGCGTGGTGCTGAATTCCAACTTGAAGACCTTCCATGACCATATTCGACTGAATGGTATCATGTCTTCGTGATGGGGACAGCTCGAAATGGTGAAGAGGAATCGGATGTACTGTATTCGGGCGAACCCCAGCTAATCAACAACGACACGACAAGCGTCGTCGACAACCCCGGGCCATGCTTGACGAATGTTTGGCGTCGCCCACGCCACCCATTCCCTTTGGCCTGGGGCGGGGACTCGGAAGGCCACTCGTTTTCTCTCGACCAATTGACCATCCCCGGACCATCCACTGTATCCCTCGCGTTCCATCTTTCTCTTAACTCTACTCAGTTTTGTCAAGTCCAGGAATCTCAAGACATCGATGTTCACCTAACCTCGTCGACCTTGAATCCTCACAATCAGGCCAATGATTTACGCTGATTACCATTGGCTACGATCAGAGACTGGAGAGCTGTTTGGTCATACTAGAGTGCCGTCCTCGACACATCTTGCAGTTGCGTTCAATATCGAACCCCCACCTCAACTTCAATCTCCCCTCGTCGGCATTGATATTCTATCCACTGACAAGCAATGTGGTAGAAATACGGTACGAGGTATGAGTTCCGATTCCGCTGGGTTTCAGAATATTCTTCTTCACAGAGTTGTCCTTACGCAAGCTGAACGTCATTTACCACTTTCAGGACTTCCAACTTGCATTCTGCACCCGCACACAGTATGAGGCCTCATCAAAATCTGCGCGAAGTCGAATAAGGTGGCTCAAGTACTCAATGAATCACATTACAGTATCTGACTCGACGTTTTCGGTGCATGGGCTCTTGGACGATCTTAGGCCTATCGCAGGTTGTCACAGGGTGCAGAAAAGAAGGTGGCCGAATGAACACCAGGGAGGTTCAAATATCAAATATCAGAGATCGCTAGAAAAGAAGAAACCAAGATACCTCGAGGGAATGCGAGGAGACGGGCACGAACAATTGGACCGATCTCTCCAAGACTTCTTCCGAGTGGATGGATACGAGAGCAAGGAGGCTAACGCGTTTGTCAGCACTATCCTCGTGTTTGTAAGTGTCATCCGTTCCGTGTCATCCTCGAGTATTCTGAGAATTGGATGAAGCCCGGATTGTTTTCTGCCGTTACCATAACTCTCATTATCGAGGCAGGGAAACTCTTACAGAGGGACCAAGCGGAGGCCACTCGAATGAGTCTTCTTCCAATCTGCCAACAATTTAGCTCCTTCCCCCAACCCGCACCCCTCTCCTCGTCAATTCTACGAGCATTCCTGCATCATTGCCTCTCTTTGTCCATGGTTACCCCGATCTGAGACAGCGCACTTTGATTCGCCGTCCTATGCAGGCTGGTGGAACTTACAGTACCGTTTATTGAGGTCGTTGTGTATTAGACGGGGCAAATAGACAGCATGATGATTGGATTTACCAAGATCAGCGCTGGTCACAATCCGCGCCCTCGGCAATACTAGACCTCAGTTTCTTGTTCATACTGTCCAGAAATTGTGGGAATCAACATCGGTGGGCCGTCATGAACCCGCAAAATGTGCCAGGTTTCTTGTAGGGTCTCCGTAGTTCGAACGGGTATTGGTTAGCCTCTGCTGCAGAACTATCCTACATCCCACTAACGAAAACAAAGGTTCTACAAGTCTTTACGTTGATACAAATTGTGGTCTCTTTGCGCTGTTCACACCAATGGGAATGAGTACTACGTCGACGAGTAAGTCTAGAAGATAATGAGCATGCCTCACATCAGAAGTATTGAGAGCCAGACGCGTCTCCAGATCCTCCATTATTGACTCCAGCAACCCCTTCAAGTCCTTTCGAATTGAACGCAGCATCCGACGCGGAACCGGCGACCCCGATGCCCAATGTATCTGCGTCCTGAATAGCCACAAAGATGCACTTGAGGTCCTCTACCTCTGTTTCATGTTCCAACGCATCCTTGTGTCGGTCAAGTCCGTGGAGGTCGAGTGCGGCATTGGAAAGTGATGTGATCAAGAGTGGGATGTATTTGTCTGGTTCCTCCTGGGATAAATTGCGTGCAATGGATATCGCCTCAAGGTTGTATTCCAATGCTCGATCGTGTCGCCCGAGTTTATTGAGATCCCATGCTGTGCTCAAGAGTGAATCTGCAAGATCGGGAGAAAAGGTCCTTGAACCTTCATTGACAAGTATGCGCCGAATCCCCACTGACTCCATGTCATACTCGAACGCCTCCTCGTGGCGTCCAAGGTTCGCGAGACATCGTGCTGCATGGAAGAGGGATCCACCAAGACCAGAAAGGTGTCCACTCGGATTCTCCTCCGCAAGCCTACGCATGACCCTTACCCATTCCTGATAATACTCGAGTGCCTCTTCATAGCGCCCGGACGTCGTGAGACACAGTGTTGTACAGTCGAGAGCTTCAGCAAGATGAGGAAGCCATCCACTCGGATCCTCCTGTGCAAGATCGCGCCTGATCCCCACCGACTCCTTGTCATACCCGAAAGCCTCCTCGTAGCGTCCAAGCTTCGCGAGACATCTTGCCGTTTGGAAGAGGTACCCAGCAAAACTAGGGAGGTTTGCACTGGGATCCTCCTTCGCAAGATCGCGCCAGAGCTCCAAAGCCTCCTTGTCGTACTCGATTGCCTCCTCATGACGTCCAAGCTTCACAAGACATCGTGCTGTATGAAAGAGGGATGCCGCGAGAGCAGGAAGGTGTTCACTGGGATTCTCCGTCGTTAGCCTACGCAAAACCCCTATCCATTCGCTATAATACTTGAGTGCCTCTTCATAGCGTCCAGATGTCGTGAGACACCTTGCTATATAGTCGAGGGACGCAGCAAGATGGGGAAGGTATACCCTCGAATCCTCATTTACAAGATCACGCCTTATCGCTGCCGCCTCCTTGTCATACTCCAATGACTCCTCATAGCGTCCAAGCTGCACGAGATGTCGTGCCATATGGAAAAGATTTGCAGCGAGAATAGGAAGATATTGGGACGGATTCTCCTCTGCAAGACCACGCTCGATCGTTACCGCCTCCTTGTGGTACTCGAATGCCTCCTCATGGCGTCCAAGCTCCGCGAGACATATTGCTGTACGGAATAAGGATCCAGCAAAACTGGGAAGGTGTTCGCTCGGATCCTCCCTAACAATGATACGCAAGACCTCTACCCATTCTCTATAATACTCGAACGCCGCTTCGTGGTGTCCAAGCTTCATGAGACATATGGCCGTTTGGAAGATGGATCCAGCGAGACCAGGAAGGTGCTCGCTCGGATTCTCCTTTGCGAGTCTACGCATGACCCCTACCCATTCCTTGTCATACTCGAGAACTTCCTCATGGCGTCCAAGCTCTGCGAGACATGCTGCTGTAGAGTATAGGAATCGAGCAAAATCAAGAAGCTTTCCACCCGGATCCACCATTGCAAGTTCACGCCCGATCTTGACCGCCTCCTTGTGATACTCGAATGCCTCAGAATGACGTCCGAGGTCCACGAGACACAGTGCTGTTTGGAAGAGAGATCCAGCGAGACCGGGAAGGTGCTCGCTCGCATTCTCCTTCGCAAGCCAACGCATGACCTCGACCCATTCTTTATAATACCCGAAGACTCCCTCATAGTGTCCAAGCTCCGCGAGACATGTCGCTGCGAAGGATAGGAATGCAGCAAGACCAGGAAGCTTCCCACTCGGATCCTTCTCTACAAGACTGCGCCCAATCTCTACCGCCTCCTTGCCGTACTCGAATGCCTCCGAATAGCGTCCAAGCTCCGCGAGACATAGTGCTGTTTGAAAGAGGGATCCAGCGAGACCAGGAAGGTGTCCGCTCGGATTCTCCTTTGCGAGCCCGCGCATGACCTCTACCCATTCCTTAAAATACTCGATCGCTTCCTCATGGCGTCCAAGCTCCGCGAGACATGTTGTTGTAGAGGATACTGATGCGGCAAGACCAGGGAGCCTTCCACTCGGATCCTCCTTCACAAGACCGCGCCCGATCTCTATCGCCTCCTTGTAATACTCGAATGCCTCCGAATAGCGTCCAAGGATAAGGAGAACCTTTACTGTACAGAAGCGGGATTCAGCAACAAACCCGAGGTATTCGCTAGGATCCTCCTGCGCAAGCCTCCGCATAACTCCTACCCGCTCCTTAGCATACTCGAATTCCTCGTCATGGCGCCCAAGCTTGGCGAGACATGTTGCTGTGGCGTACAGGGATACAGCAAGATAAGGACGAGGATCCATCACACCCGGCTCCTCCTTTGCAAGACCTCGCCAGATCTCTACAGCCTCTTTGTTGTACTCAAACGCCTCCTCGTAGCGTACAAGCTTCGCGAGACATTGTGCTGTTTGGGAGAGGGATTCTACGAGACCAGGAAGGTATTTGCTCGCGTCATCCTCTGCAAGAACACGCCCGATCTCTACCGCCTCCTTGCCATACTCGAATGCATCCTCATAGCGTCCAAGCTTCGTTAGATATTGTGCCGTTTGGAAAAGGGATTGAGTGAGACCAGGAAGGTGTTCGCTGGCATCCTCCTTTGCAAGATCGTGCCTGATCTCTACCGCCTCCTTGTTATGCTTGAAGGCCTCCTCTTGGCGTCCAAGCTTCGCAAGACATGGTGCTGTATGGGAGAGGGATTGAGCGAGACCAGGGAGGTGCTCGCTCGGATTCTCCTTTGCAAGCCTACGCCAGACCCCTACCCTCTCCTTATCATACTCGAATGCCTCCTCATAGCGCGCACGATCCGCGAGACCTCGTGCCGTACTGTCAAGGGATCTAGGAGGGAAGTCTCTCGGGTCCCCACTTGCCAAAGTAGTACGCATCATCCCTGCCACCTCATTCTCATACTCTATTGCCTCCCCATAGCGTCCAAGCTCCGCAAGACATCGTGCTGTATGGAGGAGGGATACAGAGAGACCAGGAAGATGTTCGCTCGGATTTTCTTTTGCGAGCCTTCGCATGACCCCACCCATTCACTAGAATACTCGTATTCTTCCTCATGCCGTGCAAGCTCTGCGAGACATTTTGACGCGGAGGACAGGAATAGAGCAAGATCAGAAAGCTTTCCACTCGGATCCTCCTCTGCAAGACCGCGTCCGAGTTCTACCGCCTCCTTGTTGTGCTCGAATGCCTCCGAATGGCGTTCAAGCTTTGCGAGACATCGTGCTGTTTGGAAGAGGGAGACAGCGAGACCACGGAGTTGTTCGCTAGGATTCTCCTTTGTAAGCCTGCGCCAGAGTCCTACCCGTTCCTCAAAGTACTCGATTGCTTCCTCATATCGCCGAAGGTACGCGAGAGTACTCGCAACCGATAGCAGAAAGCCGGAAAGAAGAGGCGTAAAATCCAAAGGATCCTCCTCCACCAGAGTGCGGCTGATGGTTACCCCCTCCTTGCCATACTCAAATGCCTCTTCGTCGCGGTCAAGTTCATTGAGACAGGATGTGGCGCCCCACAGGGCTTGGAAAAGGCAGAACCGGAGTATACGGAGATCCTCCTTTCTCTGTGACGGTATGATGACCGTCTCATCCTCCACGATCTCTCCCCGTCGCTCAACATTTCGCACATCGTGTGAGTCATTGGCCGTGAGTTTTGATGGTGTTTCGTTTGAACGAGACTCTCCGTATTCAACATATACGAGCTCTCTATAAATCCTCACTTGTTCTTCCACGACTCCCAAGCGTTTTCCTTTATCGTCTCCTATACAGGGATGACTAGACAAGACGATGAGAGAGTCTGAAACCATTGTTCTTCGAAATGCTGAAACTTTCGTCAACAATGTTATCGCTGCTCAGGGAACACACGTACATACCTATTTGCCTCCTAGTCTCTACGCAAAAACCCTCCTTTTGGGACGACACGGCGGTAGTAGAATTAGGACTATCACCTTCACAAAGCGAACCATTGATATACACGCGACGACCTGGCCTCAGGAGAGTAGCGATCTGTTGTGCCGGAACTTGCGGGTGCTCGTCGAGATCGGTCTGTCCGAAATGCAAACCCAGCCCATCGACCAATCCAAAGTCGTCCAGAAGGGTATTGATGCATTCGAAATCAAGCCCGCTCCAGTCATTCTTCGAGATGTCGATGAAGATGACCCGTCCGAGGTGCTGACTTCCCATAGCATCCATCGCGGTTGGTTGCTGTGAGAAGTGGAAACGAACGCTCGTCGGGATATCGGTAGATGACCTTTCGTCGATGCAACATTCCAAGCACCCTTGTTTTGCGAATGCTTAGTGACAATTGTAACGTAAAGACGGATGACACCTACAACTCCTTGAACCATCTACGCACTTCCACTCCCAACAAATCGACCCCACCATCTTCTTTGGGGGATTCAACACGGACTTGGCAAGTTCACAAATTGCAAGTGCGTCATCTTGATGAATGGGGGGATGAGATCCATCACTCCTTTCGATGCTACGGCGTTGACTAAACGCCGAAGCGTTTTGAGGAGGTCTCGTCCAGAAAAGGGGAGCGACGAAATCCGAAGAGCATTCACGGAGGCTGAACTGGGATAATTTCCACGATGTCGCATTATGGAGTGGCCTGAATTGCACATTCGCTAACGTTTTCCAAGAGACACTTCGAAAGACGGCGGTTTCTAAAGTCGGGAAGGCACCAACGACCCGACGTAGTATGTCTAGAGAACCAAACTGGATTTGTTGAAAGTGAAGGTATCGGACGCAACGAAACTGGGAAAGAGTCATGAAAAGGGTGGGATGGATGGTGAATACGGCACTCTGGTCCCCATATGGACCAAATATGAAGAGCTCCTCGAGTCGATTTAGCAGACGAGGGAGAGTGTGTAGAGCGGCAGGCGATATGCATTCTTTGCGGGTAATGTCATGTAGACCCAGAGTACGGATACTGCGGACAACGTCTGGACGCTTATCCGTTCGTAACGTACTCTCCAGAATCTGATACTTTTCCCTCCCAATGATTTCGACTCGCTTGTATAGACCCGGTAGTGCGAGGTATTGCCAATCACTGCAAGCCGCAGCGCATGTTGCAAGGCTCCCGGCATCTGGCCATGTCTCCTCGGGGAAAAGGGATTGGATTACCAACACTTGTACATCGTAAGGGAAACGTGGACGAGCCTGTGGACGAGGGACCTCAGCGTGATGTGACTCAATTGGACCGCTGTACTCATTCGTCAGGTTGCGAATATTCAAGTACGACTCAAGAGTGATGAAGCACGTACCTCGACGCATCCTCTGACGCTACGGGGGTCTGCAAGGGCATTGCCAAGTTGAGAGAACAGACGTACGTGGGTTCAAGATTGAGTACTACAACGCGACAATGCCCTCCGTTATGGATCCTAGGACGAGGACAACCTCTGGCAATGCGTACTGATCCATACGGGTCCCACGACGGCGATAGAACCGCGCCACCGCCAATGTTATATCTGATCATACATTGGCCTAAAGAGGGTACTTCAAAGGGACTAGAACCCATTGATACGTTCCGTAGCGATGAGAATATCAAAGGACGAGGAAGCTTCAGGCAGCTTCCAAAGAGGGCTGGTTATATGTTTATGTACCCATCGCCTGAAGACGCGATGACTTCATATTGGGCTACAATTGAGGATAGAGATGGTGTCTCATACCTTCAAGGCTATCATCAATGTATCTCATGAGCAGGCGTAGCTTTGAATACAAGTTGCATTGGTTGGAAACCAGACAGAATAAAAATTTCACAGGTGCGACATATCGGAAAGAGGGTCAGAAAGATGCCAGTATGATAGATCCGTTGCGTTCGGGATGGGAAATATCGTCCAGTGATGATCAGCCTTTAGTCTGAGTACTTCATATCAGTAAACTCTCTTCACTCGCGATTCAATCGGTGCTTACCTTGTCTCGGCTACGTCCAAATCCACTTTACATCCTTGACGAGCCTGCAGACTTCTTTATGACGAGTCCAATCTTCTCTTTGACACGTTGCCCTATCAAACAACAATGAATCGCATGAACGAAGTCCAAGGACTCAAGACTACTCACCCGCAGTACCTAAAGTACGTCAACGACGAATCGTACAATTTTCAGTACTCATGCTTGGTTCCCAATCGATTGAACGAAACATTACCTGACAAGTCGACACCTCGAGCATCTACTCAAAGTACCCCTCCTCGCCGTCTCGGTCTTCTGGCAATTGGCACAACTCGCAGAGAGCGGGATTTCGCCCTCGGCGGTGGACGGTACCTCTGGAGACTCAAGAATCCAAGTCCCAGGCATCATATGTGAAATTTCATCAAGCGCTTTTGCGCATCGACCTCCTTTAGTTTTGCACACTTGATGGGTCTAATGAGAACGACAATGTGAGAATGAGAGGTCCGATGAAGAAAAAGGAGACGCGGCTTACGTAGACGATCATCTTGGGAGGAACTCGGTTCACCCAACTTGCGCAAAATTGCACTGTTTCTCTTGCAGGCTTATCTGAACCACCAAAACCAACACCCCAATGCAAATAGTACGCGTCAATACGCGTGTTTGTGACGAGTGAGCAATCTAGCACAGTGTAAACCAAAAATTTCAAACATACCGCAAAATTCGCAGTGCCATTTCTGCGAATGCTTGATATCTTGGAGGAGCTCTATGATAGACCACTTTGCCCATGTCATCATCCTATCCACATTCCCCAGCATATCGGCTTTCGGTACAGGGGGACGGAATTCCAGCTCGACTCTCCGTTGATTGTAGCCGCTGAAACGCGAATCGTCGTTGGGGTCGTTCTCCGAAGATCCATACACGATGATTGTGAGATCAAGGACTTGACCTGACATTGGCCAGTTAAATTTGTGTGAATGAACGTTTCGTTCGCGAGTTGGTCGTGGTCGTGGCACGGAAAGAGCTGAGGAGGTGTGGCGCAATGTGGCGTCCATTGAAATGGCAAGCAAATCGTACAAGTATCGTACAACGCTCCGTTACCCTTGGCAAGGTCTTGCCCTGTCTAATGTCTTACTAGGCCTAGATTATACTGAAATAAAGACCCAGATACCTATTTATCCCTACATTGTCTACTGAACGGATAACTATCTAGTATCGAGGTATCACCTCAAACTCGCTTGTGTCGACTCGGACAAGACTTGGTCCCATGGCCTTGTAGATTTAACATAACGTCGATGGATGCGACAAATGCGATCCTCAGCCGACAAACCGGAAAACAGCGTAAAGGTGGTCTAAAAAATCCCCCGAGCTTTCAAGCCTCCATGCTTATGATGAGCGTACACAAGGTTCAATGATCTCAAACGGGATATCCAACAAAATCACGACGATTCCTCACGTTTGGATCATCCATGAGGATCACACCAATACACCGAAGAAAGCATGTTACGTCATTCGAATTCGGCGCATTCTATTGGGTGTGATCTGACTGCGGTCGACTCAAAATGATAACAGGGTTCTGACATACCATCCGTCACATATCCTTGAGATAAACGCAGAATTAGACTGTGATTGATGACTTCGAGAGGGTCTGATAGAACCATAAGTCGAAGCCAGTCAAGAGGCTACGAGATCTCAAAAGACGCAAGACCCTATTGCAGTCGACGATGTTGAGAAGGCTAGAGAGAATCAATTCATCGAGCTCTTGCAGACATCTCGACAATGTGACAAGATGAGGAACGGGACGATTGAGAATCCGTGTGAGAGTGATCGTCATCTTGGCGGTCTGCGATAGACGCACAAACCGAAACGCCAGGGAAATTGAAAGCCGAAACTGTCAATTCTGACATTGGACAGTTGGGAATCCTTCACCAAGATGTTGAAAAAGCATAAGTCGGCGAGAGGAGAAATCATGCCATAGTGGACAGGCGTGGTGAGGGTAAGAGAGATATGTTATTAGTCTACGGAGTAGCGCAAGGGTGGTGTTTATAATCGTGCGATATTGATACAGAGTGAGCGGTGTAGATGGTGTCGTGTGGGGTCGGGTAGGAGTCCTTGTACAGAAAGAGAGGAAAATGAGAGTATCCAGGTATCGAAGAGGGTCTCTATCATGAACCAACAGTGAAAGATTCCCCACAGCCACAAGCGTCCTTGATATTGGGATTCTTGAATGCGAATTTCGCACTGCAACGAGGAAGAGGAATGGGTACATTAGGTACATACGAAAAGACAAGACAAGACAAGATACGTACCTCAGAGCATCCTCCTTCCAGTCCATCTCGCTTCCGATTATTGAGAAGAGAGCCTTGCTATCAATGACAACCTTGACTCCATCCTGTTCCACAATCTCATCGAACTTGCCCGGCTGATCCACATATTCCAAATGGTATGACAATCCCGCACAACCCTTATTCTTGACGCCTATCCGGAGGTGTTGTGGGGTCGGCAGCTTCAGGAGAGCCCTCAGTCTCTCTACTGCAGCAGGAGTCTACGAGGCTGAGTCAGCACTGGAAGCGAAATGAGGACATTGAGCGGACGTACCATTGAGATTGCAGCCTTGGTAGCCCTAATCTTGGGTCGTGGTCGTTCCGCCTTGGGTACTGGCGGAGGACGAGCTGCAGTCTGGGGTGAAGCAGCGTCGGCCGACAAGTCCTTTGGAGTTGGTGTTTTCCCCGATGGGGTAACGACTGGTGGTGTCTCTCCTAGTGTTGGTGCGGGAGTGCGAGGGAGGGGTGGTATCGATGTGGAAGGACGCGACAATGCGGACATGAAGGCATGCCTGTGGCTTGGGAGGCAAGGAAGCCTTGAAGATGGTGATCCGAGATGAGAAGAAGAGACGAGGCGAGCGATATTCTGCGCTCTGTGGAAAGACATGAGTGATATTGTTGTCATTGTTGCTTGCAGAGGACCACAACAATCGTTGGAGAGGTTGTGGACAATGGAGGAGGTGGTTTGGAATAAGCTTTGGGTGGGGTCGGCTGGTTTTGAGCAAGAGACGAAATCGAATGACAGAGCGTCGACTGGCCCGGTCGAAAAAGCGGCAATGAGACTGGACACGTCCATACACCGCTCCAGACTCCCTGTTAGGTAAGCACATCAGACCGCTTCTCAGCCAATCAACGCTCGTGGGTTTCCGTTGCGGCACCGCACTGGCCCATCTCGGGCTTCCTCGGCCCCTGCGAGCGACTCTTTCCGCTCTCTCTCCTCCAATCATCATCGTTACTTTCAGCACTGGGCATCCATTCGCTTCGCTGGTTTGCACCGTCGATCGTTGTTGCTGTACGGGTTGGATCACAGCAAGGCGATTCTTAACAGAGTACTACGCCATTGTGATTCGCCAGATCTAGAATTTTTCAGACAAACATCTCAGCGACCTTGCTATCGCAATGTTTACCACCCTGGAGGTCGTCCGAGAAACTGGTGCACCCACAAGAATTCATTCTCCTTTGAGAGGTTTGGGAGTCATCGAGGAAGTGATCTACTATTTTTCATGTAGACTTTGCGATATCTTCAGTATAATCCCGTCTTGTCGAAGTGCCCACATACTCCGGGACCAGTTTGTGTCATCTTTAAAATTGTTTGTTTCCAGGATCTCCCTGGCGGCTCCCAAATCCATCCTTCTTCGAGCCAACCAGTTCCTTGCGATTTTCAAGCACCAGACATGCATCATTTCTCAACCTTATCCACTCTGAAAAGTTTTGGTTCCGGGTTGTTGTCGTAAATGCCCGAATACACTCAGAAGAGATCCCCTTCAAGCATTCCCAAACAGCTGAGCGTCCTGCAAGTAGAGGAACAGAGGGTCCCATGAGAAAGTACTCAATTCATGTAAGTCAAGACTGATCACCTAGAACTGGGAGACACGCTCCCGTCGTACTGACTGGGGAGAATCCTTCACAAATGACAGGGATGCGACAGGGTTCAACCCTGCCTTTGTCCGTCACAATACAATTTCCACACGTCGAGTCATCGCAATGTTCATCAAAAACCGGCACCAACTCTGCCCCAGTCACAAGTAATCCCGACCTGACTCATCCGGTCATGGGCGGGCTCGGCATCCCGCCCTATTCCCATATCAAGTAATTCCCGCCATCAATAGGCGCAACTCGATCATCGGTTGCTACCCAAGGTGTCCAATGTCGCGTTCACGTGGCGCCGATCAATCTCCCGACGTCGTGCTACAAAAGATCGCACCAGAACAACGAGGACGCGCCAACCTTTCCCACTTGAAACCCTCTGCCTCATACCACTCGTCCCCACCGACATTTTGGTTTTATTTTCTTCTCTTGATCTTGGAATTTAGTATGCCTCCGAGGAAGAAAGCCGCTGCTGCCGCTACCGCTGATGCGGACGCGACTACTCCTGCTGCACCAACGAGAGCGAGTACGAGGAATCGTGCACCTAGTTCTAAGGCAGCTGCTGTCGCCGCTGTTGCGACTGCCAGCACTTCAAACGCGCCTGCAACGAACACGACGGCTCCCGCATCAAAGGCGAAAGCTTCAGCATCAAAGGCAAAGGCGCCAGCTTCGAAGGCCAAGGCTCCTGCATCGAAAGCTAAGGCCACCGGTAAGGGTAAAGGAAAACGCGCCAGAGATGAAGAAGAGGAAGAAGAAGCGAAAGATGACGAACCCGACACGAAGAAGGCAAAGGCTGACGATACGAAGGATGGCGATGCCAATGGGAAGGACAATGATGTGAAGATGGACGATGCAGATGAGGAAGAAGAGGAGAAGAAGATGGTTAGTATCTCGGATCTGTTGCGTGTTTCTCGTACTCATCCTTTGTTTTCGCAATCGTACTAGGTCACTGTCATCAAACGAGGTGCTGCACCCGTTGACCCGTGTTCTGGACGTGTTGGTACGTGCTGTGCCACTCATGTTGCACATCAAGTCTTTGACATTTATTTCTGACTTCAGATACCCATCAAGTCTTCGCGAATAATGAGGGTGTCTGGGATGCGATGCTCAACCAGACCGATGTTGGAAAGAACGCTAACAAGTACGTCTTATGGCTCTTCTTCAATCACACCATGTGTATCCTAACGCGTCGTGTTCAGGTTCTACGTCATTCAACTACTACATCCCATCGGCAATGACGCGACATCCACCTTGTTCACTCGCTGGGGTCGCGTTGGCGAAAATGGCCAACAACAATCCAAGGTCAGTTCTCCACGTTGTATCTCTCAAATCCGGAGGTGGTCCTAATTTCATGATTCGAACCAGGGACCTTTCCCTGCGTCACATGCTATCGCCGAGTTTAAGAAACAATTCAAGGCCAAGTCCGGAACTGATTGGGAGAAACGACATGGGATGGTAGCGAAGAAAGGTTCGTCTCTTGTCTTCGCAAGCACATTTCGCGTTTATTCACTCTTGACGAACATAGGCAAATATACGTGGCTTGGTAAGTTTTTGTCGACGACAGGAAATCATCATGTTCATCCGTGGTCTGTCCAGAACGTGACTTTGAGGATGAGGAGGAAAAGAAGGACGATACGAAGAAGGCCGGGTCGTCTGGTGATAAGGAGCCTGAGAAGATTCCTGACTGCACACTCGACCCCGAAATCAAGGTACGCACACCTATTGTCCTCTGGTGCTCAATTGGGACACTCACGATTTTTGTAGTCATTATGCAACCTCATCTTCTCAACCAAGTACTTCCTTTTCCTATCTCAATCAGCACCATTCTAACCCCCGAGCTCAGGTTAATGGACGCCACACTTTCGTCTATGAACTATGACGCGAACAAACTCCCACTCGGTTCATATCTCATATCCATGTTCCTTCGGTGTTTGTTCTCATTCACGTCTAGGAAAACTCGCAAAGTCGACTATCCTGAACGGTTTCGCTGCGCTGAAGTTGCTCTCTGAGGTTATCCAGGATCCTAATGGCGACACCTCAAAGGAGTACGGAGGCTTCCGCTCTGCAGTAGATACGCTGACCGGTAGATACTACTCGTATGTATCATCTAATCATGTGGCGCCGTCTCACCTCTCACTCTTGTTTTTCCCTCGACTCCAGAATCATCCCTCATGTCTTCGGACGGAATCGACCAACCATCATCGACGACATGAACACCCTCAAACGCGAACTCGAGCTCGTCGACGCTCTGGGTGACATGGAAGTCGCCTCCAAACTCATCTCATCCACCGTCCTTACAGACAGCGTCACCGGACTACCCATCAACCCATTGGATGCTCAATTCAAGTCTTTGCATCTCAGCAAAATGGATGTTGTCAACCCCAAGACTGCGGAGTTCAAGGCTCTCGAGCGATATACGCAAGATACCCATGGTGCTACGCATTCGCATTATAAAGTCAAGGTTGAGAATGCGTTCCGTGTTGAGAGGTGTGTATATTCCCCTATGGATTTGACGATATGGCGATTTTGAGCACCTTCGGTATGATAGACAAGACGAGACAGACGCTTGGTTGAAGGCTGGGAATGATAGTTTGGGTGAAGGCGAGAGGTTGCTCCTGTGGCACGGTTCAAGGACGACCAATTTTGCTGGTATGAGGATGCCTTCGTCATATGATTGTCGCTTGGTTCAAATGCTCTCCGTCCTCAGGTATTCTGAAGCAAGGCTTGCGAATTGCACCACCAGAAGGTCCGTTTTCCCTGGTGGTCACGTCGTATTGGCATGAGGTCTGATGTGAAACCCTCTTCAGCTCCTGTCACGGGTTATATGTTTGGAAAGGGTGTTTACTTCGCGGATGTAAGTCATTCTCAATTCTCCTGATATACATGCTTGTTGATCTAATCTCGGTACCCAGATGATGTCCAAGGTCTGTTCCTGCTCTTCGATTCTTTCATGTTTAGGTCCTGACTCTTTCTGTTCAGTCCGCGAATTACTGTCACGCCTAGTACGTCCTTCTCCCTTGATAGTCTCGACATCTTTCTCATTGACTCTATCTCAGTTTGTCTGATAACACAGGTCTCCTTCTCCTCTGCGAGATCGCCGCCAAGCCATTCTTTGAACAAAAGGATGCCAACTACCACGCTGACCGCGCGTGCAAAGAAGCCAATGCGATGTGAGTGATCTTGAACCCCGAGATTCTAGATTCAATCCTGATCTCCGATGATTTCAGGTGTACCAAGGGTTTGGGACGAACGCAACCTGGCGAGTGGCAAGACGCCGGAGATACCCTGAGTCACCCTGAGCTCAAGGGATGCCATATGCCCAAGGGCAAGGGGGAGAATGTGGACGAAGCGGGTCTGTGGTTACAGTACAATGAGGTACGCTGAGATTCTGTTTATGTGAGGACGTGAAACTGAACTATATGCGATGATCCCAGTATATTGTCTACGATGTATCGCAGATCAGGCTGAGATACTTGCTCATGGTGAACATGGGGTGAGTGGAGAAGGTGAAATCTACGTAGGATGAAATTATGCCTTTGAATGTTGTTCCTTGCTTCATCTCTTTCTCAATCCTGTGTCGAGCACGGTTTGGTTTCTCGTTCCGACAGGCTCAATCAATCACACGAAGTATCTTATTATCGGCAAACCTCTATGTCCTAGTATTCCGAGTTGTTCTGTCTGCTGTAAAGTACGATTGTCACAGCTATATACCAACCAACTTCAATCGCCAGAGATACGAATCGAACGTCGACGGTAACGACTCGCAGGGTGCCGGCCGCTTCGGGAGAGGCGGAGACCCTAACCCAATAGGGTTGCGCCACTTCGAAGTTCGAACTTTGTGTGCCGTTTTGTTGGAGCGCCAACCCAAACACTTGCTTCTCCCATGATCCTCTCATGGCCAACCACCACAGACGTCATCAATGTCAATGACATCCTACGATAGGTGTGCAAGTGTACTGTAATCTTGTTCCTCAAAATCGCCTGAACCTCTGTTGTTAATCAGTGTGAAATATGTCCGCGGCGGACGGAATTGGTGGCTTTGATGATGACTATGCCGGGAAGAGACCCTAAATGTCATGGCAGGATATCGTCTAATGCCAAGGCTATTTTGATTGCGCGGAATCATCTTGCGAATGTGTGAGATGACGTCGTAAGTTAAAGATGTTGTCCTCGTATCGGATCTCTTGTCTGACCATTATGGTCTTTATCGAATGCTTGTCTTTGCAAGTCTTCTCGGCCTGGTGGATGTCTCTGCAAGCTACCACTCGACTTCCCCTCCAAATTCACGTCGCATCCTCATCTTGAGCTACAAGTATGCTTCTGTTCTCAGCAGCGAACCCAAGCTCCACGCACGACGTTGGAGTGTGATGTGCCTGACGTCAGGCAGAGCGGGGCCACTGAGCGTGTCTATCTGTTCACTGTCCTTTTTATACGAGAGACTGTTGGGACATGACGTGCTTTGCTGCTCAGCAGTCCTTGCACGTCCGTATGCTCTCTTGGTGCGTCCCAAAATTGTCATTCATTTGCCGCATTCATCCCGGCTCCCAATCATGCTCGTCATCCTTGATCCCATCTCCCATATGCACGGGCTAATTTTACTGCAGTATTTATACCTCCTTCGCCCCTTTCCTCTGACCTTCCGTTCGTTGCGTCTTTCCACCCCAGAACCCCTCCAAAGAACGACAGCATGAAACTATCAATCTCCCCCCTCGCTCTTCTTGGAATCATCCCCACCGTCTTGGCCCAGGGTCCAAACGTCACGTTCATCAATGGACTACTTGAGACTCTGAGTAATCGGAATCTCAGCGCATTCGCTAGTGTCGCTCAGTCTCTCAACGGGAGCGGCGTCGGCCAGTACCTCCTAGCGAATATCTCAAACGGAGAGCCGCACATTCTCTTTGTCCCGACCAACGAAGCCCGTAAGCCACTTGTGCTCCTCTCCGCAGTTAACTCTTCATTGACTTGGCTCCCCTTGGTACCCCTTTCTCAGTGGCGAATGCTCCTTCGAATGTCACTTCGGATTCAGCCTTGCTTACGGATGTCATCGGGTACCATATCGTCCCAGGAAACTTCACGGGCAAAATCCCGTCTTTCCCCAATGTCACCGTTGGACGCACTCTGCTCACTGATCCCAGATTTGTACAATTGGAGGGTGGGAATAAGGCTCAGGTGCTCGTTTGGTCCCTCAGGTCCGATGGACGCACCCATGTACTCAACCAAAGGTGACGAGGGCTGCATATTCGAAGTTATATCGGGATATATGCTAATCATTTTCTCTCAGGAACGACACTACTGTCGTCGATTTCACGAACGTCGGGAACGTGACGATCTACATCATCGATCACGTCCTCTCCTTCCCAGAATCTTTCGCGCTTACTGTACCAACATTGAACGCGTCCCTTTCCTCATTCGAAACCATCACCACGCAAGTCCAAGTGCCTGTCTATAATGCCACTTCGAATTCCACGTCGAACACCACCTTGTTTGAGGCCCTGAATACTGAATGGCACGGATTCACGCTTTTCGCGCCAACTAACAGCGCGATCGCCAACGTCACCAGTCAACTGCAGGGTCTTGCCTCCAATACAACTGCTCTTGAGGCAGTTCTCTTCAACCACGTATGTATCCTCTGCTGAAGATGCTATATTCCGTCCTTCGCTGACCCCATTTTTGGATTTATAGCTTATCAACGGAACGACGTATTACTCTCCCCAACTTGCAAATGCCAACTTCACATCCGCAGCAGGGGAAACGCTCGAGGTCAAGATCAACGGCACGGGGCAATTCGTCACCTCCGGTAACACCACTGCACAAATCGTGCAGTCTGATGTCTTGCTTCCTAATGGCGTCATCCACATCATCGATAAGGTCCTCGTCAATACTGAAAGCAATCCGTCCGCTGCGAGCTCCGCGTGAGTTTTCAGTCACATCCAGGAACCGATTCTGTACTGACCACGAGCTTTTCGTTTTTGGTTCATGAAGACTGGCCTCTGCCACGTCTGCGGCGACTGTTGTGGTGACTCAGACAGAACCCATTGGATTCTCTCAAACTGCCGCGTTGGGGAGTCCTTCGGCCTCCATTACCGAAGGAGGTACGAAGACCTCTGGCGCCACGATTAATTTCGGGAATGCCGGGACAATTCTGGGCAGTGTAATCCTGGGACTTGTCGGTGGAGGTATTGCCGCCCTAGGATGATCTATTAGTGGGGTTCGTGGTGAACAATTTCTGAGGAAGGTTGTGCTTTTTCCTTGTCTATTAATTTGTTTGCAGTGGCGAGGAAAGCGCTTGGGTTGTAGGTCTGGTTTTCTCTATGGTGCTCCCATGGATAATCCTTTCACCTTTTTCCTTTCGATCCGGAGAAACGTTGTTAATCTGACTTTTCTATCGTAATTGACCATCTGGAATTTCGAGCAGATTAACGAGATTGCATGGTCTACAGGGCCATCTCGTTATTTGCGACCGAGGTGAAAGAAAAAAGAGAACCCGGACATTGTGGTAAAGTGTTCGACGACCTAGTAAGGGGAGTAGGTACCGACTTCGAGGCCTTTTGAATCCTCCTTCCTCCCCGTCCCTCGTGAAACCATTTACAATCAGCAGATGCATCGTAAGAAGCACCATGGGGTAGGGTTGGTCGAACTTCAAGACGTCTGTATATCATCGAGTCGACCGACAAACAATGTGTGCTATCTCGATTCTGAAATGCGATAAGTTGGATAGGATCACTAAAATTCAAACTCGGAGGGGTTTGATAACTGTTTTCTACTGTAAAACCATTCATACGCAGTGATAGCTTCCCGAGACTGTCCGAGGGACTCCAGAGACCGCCGATAGCCGAGTTCGAATTCGGTTAACTTCCAGCCTGAGGGTTGCACCAGCCGACTCTTTTCAGCTTCCTTCGTCCTTCAAAAATTCAGATACCTATGTACAGGAGGTTTCGCAGGAATACTTCAAATGCTTCATGAGGGACTTCAATGAGTCATTCTCCTATAACCGCGGTTATCAGTAATCTAACCGCGGTTATCAGTAATCGTCCTCGACCCCCTATCCACAGCTACCGTCTCGCTGTTCCTTCTCGTTGCTTCTCTGTTCCTGGTCTCTCTTCTCATGCGGTGACGATAGGCGCATTCAGGTGACCATCTTCAACTCTGCAGCACACTTATTGACCGTACTAAACTGCGGAATCGGGACTATTTTAGGCTGACGTCCTCGTATTCGTTCTGTTCCCTCAGACGTAATTGCAGAAATCCTCGTGATATCTCTATGGGAGATTGAAGGCGACACGAATACATCTGGCGTTGTTGAATATTCATCTCAGGGATGCTAGGGGTATTCCTGACGAGATTTGAGCAGGACTTGGTACGTCAAAGGACCGAAATTATCTATTGATTCTCTGAATGGCAAGAATTATTCTGAATCATAGTTGAGATATCCTACACGGACACTGGTGAATGAGTCGTACAAATTTGCTCTCTTCTCGGGGACGCTTGTCCGCAGTTCTCGCCACATGGAACCCCATAAGGATCGTCTGACGGCACAATACGTACTGGCGTCCGGGGAAGTTGAGAGAACAGCCACACTGTTTATTGCGTGTCTCTCGTCGCGCTCCTTTGCCCTACAACGCCTGTCCAAGCCCAACCTCCCCATGTGAAAGCCCACCTGTTTCCCACTATCCTGAACTTGTCGTCCATTCGTTCTCACTCTTTATCAGAGTATCTGGGAGCCTCTTCGCACGTCTGGGGTAGGGTTTATATCGTCGAAATGAGCAGTGGTTCCATAGAGTGCGTGATGTTCCTGATTGCGCCTTCTTGCGACTTCTCCCGACTCAATTTGGTTTGTCTTGTTTTTCAGAATCCATCTATTTGAACCATTGCCTGCGTCGTACTTTCATGTTCCGTTCGAACTTCAAGAGATGATCATCGAATCCTTCTGCCCTGATGGACAGTTTCCTGACGCCGCAGGTCTTGCGAAATGCGCCTTGATATGCCAGGACTGGCACAGAATTGCCAATCCACCCTTATATCGCCAAATCGCAGTATTCGGGACGAAGCAGTTTACGTTACTGGCGGATACTCTACGACGGGTCGAATCTTTGAGGTCCAGGATCCGTGCTCTTTGGATACATGACATGACATCTACAAAAGGTGTATCTCCTGGCTTCCTACGTCCTGCTGAATACCCGCCAAACCTCGAGCAACTCTTCATATTCGGTCTACATCAAAAGAATGACTAATACTCTTTCCGAACAATATCTGGCCCTGCCTTTCCCGCTTCCTCTCGTTGCGACATTTCCATTTACACCAACTCAGATTGCGGTCGTTCGACGAGTTGCGTACGGATTATCTGTGCCATTCCTGCGCTCGAGTCGGCCATTCTTCGAGAGGTGTCATGGCGACATGGTGGAGAGGTCGGAATTCCGACCACTACCGAATGCGACATCGTGGACGTTATCCCGGATCAGTTTCGCTGATTGTACTTCGAATTTCGTCGCTCCCTTTTTCTGGGGTGTGCCTCCCCAATCGGCTCACAGCCGTCTCTCTGACCTTCGAGATGGGCTTCATCCGCCGCTGTCTCCACAGGACGTGGATGCGATCGTTGAACTTGCGAAGTTTGTGTTAAATCCTCCTGAATCAGGGTTGGGGTCAATTTGTTGGGAATGGGCCAAGTCGGATGGAGTCGACACGTGTAAGCCCCCTCTCTACCTACCACGGGATGATTTGACTTAGCATAACTCAACCCAGGGTGTCTGGAATGCTGTATCGACGAGATATCCACGGTCCAGGACCTCACATGTGCCCGATTCCACCTCTCTGATTGCGGTACCACTCCCACTCAATTTCGCGTTGTTCGGGTCGAGATATACAAAGAAGAGCAAGCTGGGCTGCCGATGGATTCCTTTGAAGCACTTCTTATCGCCGAAGACTTCAGATTCCAATGCCTTTCGCGATTAGATCTCCATTTTTCGAAGCCGGAGGCAAATTCTAGCCTACGAATCATCGGTCAACAGCTTTCACACGGTGTGAAAGCCTATAACAGAATCTGCATCTACGTCAATGGATCGTTGTGCAACACTTCACTTCCCACGGATTGGTCCACAATTACCTCTCGAACCAAGGGTATCACTTGTTGTTCTCGTATCAAGGATCAGATAGGTATGGTTCCAATCGAATATGTATGGAATGATAGACTGAGCGGGGCTATTCAGATACAGAGAGGATCTTCGTTTTACAATCACTTGATCGACTCGCGGATACCCTCTTAGCGCGGAACCACCTAAAAAAGTTCATAAAAGCGAAAAAGGGGGCTATCAAACTTCAAAGAGAGCTCGCCAAAAGAGATGCGACGCAATATGATGACCTCCTTGCAGAACTACTTTCTAGGCGGGCGAATGGATGTGAAGAAGTACAAGAGGTCGATGGGAAGGAGGTGGAGTCCATGCTATGTTTACCGAAGCAGCAGATTTCCAAGTATTTCCCCGGGATAGCGAATGCGCTTCGGGATCTACAATCTGGTCTTGGTCTCATGAGATGCTACGAGGAAGCCCTCGAGTGTGCGCTTGAAGAAGTTAGAATGAGGCGTGCAATGGTCGACCAGAACTGGGCTGAATACTACCCTCTCATCGAAAACCCTTCTCATGAGACGGGGGTGGACCTCTCAAAGATCAAACGCCATGCAGAAGGCATGGGGTCACACAGCCAGGAAATCGAGATCAGGAGAGAGATCACCAAGCGGAACTCATCAGTGTTCAATCCCGACCTTGCGTTGTCGCTATCTCAGACGGCCTTCGCATTGACAAACCTCGAGCGTTACCAGGAGGCATTACACAGCGGTCGAGAATCGTTAGAGCTCATGCGAGAGCTGACGAGGCAGGATCCCGCGAAGTTTACGCCCGAGCTTGCGTCGTTCTTGCATAATACAGCGGACACATTGACAACCCTCGAACGCTACGAGGAGGCACTGCAGAATTACCAGGAAGCTGCCGAATTCAGGCGAGGACTGTGGAGGCAGGATCCCGCGAAATTCACTCTCCACCTTGCGTTGTCCTTTGATTGTACAGCTGACACATTGTCAAGCCTCCGACGCTATCAGGACGCTTTGCAATTTCGCCAGGAGTCATTAGAGCTTCGGCGAGGACTGAGGAACCAGGATCCCGCGAGGTTCACTTCCGATTTTGCGGCTTCTCTGGATAACATAGCGGTCACGTTGGAATGTCTTGAACGCGATCAGGACGCATTGCAAAGTAGCCAGGAAGCATTAGTGCTTTGGCAGGATCTGAGGAGGCAGGATTCTGCGAGATACACTCCAGACCTTGCGTTGTCCCTGCATCATACAGCTGTGTCACTGTCGAACCTTGAACGTTACGAGGAGGCACTGCAGAACTACCAGGAAGCTGTCAAGCTCAGGCGGGGGCTGATGAAGAAGGATCCCGCAAGATTCACCCTCGACCTTGCCTTATCTTTACATGATACAGCTGACACATTCGCGTCCCTCGGTCGCTACGAGGAGGCACTGAAGAATTACCAGGAAGCTGTCGAGTTTAGGCGAGGACTATGGAGGCAGGATCCCGCAAAGTTCACTCCTGAACTTGCATTATCCCTACGGAATACAGCCGCCACATTGGCAAACCTTGGACGCTACCAGGAGGCACTGCAGAATTATCAGGGAGCTACCTGGCTCAGCCGAGAACTGACGAAGCAGGAGTCCGCAGAATTTACTCCCGACCTTGCCCGTTCCCTACATGATACAGCTGGTACTTTGGCAAACCTTAAACGCTACGAGGAGTCACTGCAAAATTACCAGGAAGCGATCAAGCTATGGCGAAAGCTGAGGAAGCAGGACCCCGAAAACTTCACTGCCGACTTTGCAGATTCCCTGGATTGCATGGCGATCACATTGGGACGTCTTGAACGCTATCAGGATGCATTGCAAAGTAACCAGGAAGCATTAGGGCTTCGGCGAGATTTGAGGGAGCAGGATTCCGTGCGATACACGCAAGACCTTGCGTTGTCTCTGAATAATACAGCCATCACAGTGGCAAACCTTGGACACTATCAGGAGGCACTGCAGAATTACCAGGAAGCCGTCGAACTCATCCGAGGACTGACGAAAGGGGATACAACGAACTTCGCTTCCGACCTTGCATTATCCCTCCATAATACAGCTAGCACATTGGTAAACCTCGGACGCTACGAGGAGGCACTACAGATTTACCTCGAAGCCTCAGAGATCACCCGCGAACTGGAGAATCATAAGCCTGAGGCATCGGAATTCGCCTCCTATCTCGCGGACACCCTCTATTCTACAGGCATCACATTTGAATATCTTGGACACCATGAGGAGGCATTCAAGACGTTCGAAGAGGAATTAGAGATTCGGCGGAAACTTATCACACGAGATCTCACCACATTTGCCCCATCATTTTCCCGATCCTTAGGAACAATGATATCGAAGCTCACTCTCCTGCATCGTTATGCAGATGCAGTGCCACTCATTGAAGAATTTGTGAACCTAATTTACTCCTGTGGCCACGACTCTGACGACGTAGAGCAATTCCTCGAAAACTTAACTTGCGCCTTGGATACTCTTTCTCTCGCCCTCACATGTGCAGGAAACGCAGTAGCCGCTAGCAACAGAAGTCAGCGCTCGATCGAAGGGTACCGTGTCCTCGTCGCAGCTTATCCACAGAAATACAAACCCCTTTTGGCAGCCTCTCTTGCGAACTTCGCACTGCCACTTTTCGCCTTGCACCAACACGACCAAGCATTGAGCGCTTTGGAAGAATCACTGTCCATGTATCGTGAACTCGAACTCGCGGAGAACCCACCGGGAAAGTTTAGAAAGCAGTTGGCGATGACGCTGCGTCGATATGCCGACAATCTGTTTCAGACTGGCCGATATGACGGCGCTATGAGGGCTATCGACGAGGCGAATGTGATTGAGAGTGAGCTTGGCTTGGGATCGGTATGTATCGTGTTACTTCTTGAAGTAAATGTGAATTGAACAGAATTATGTCTTAGGGGTCAGGTTCTGATTCGGGGTGATAGTACATACGCATTGATTGATATTCGATTTCTATCTACTTTTACTACGGAATCGACGGAACCCGTAGATTGTAGCATATCACCCAGGCTCTGACAGCGTTGAACATTAGTCATGTATTTACATCCTGTATTCCGATTCATTTATAGTGTTATCGTGTTATAAGAACATCCGTCGGTCCCTCACGAGAAGTTGAAAGGTTGAAAGGAGGGCACTCACGTCCCTTCTCTTCGGCATTATTCCAGACGGAGAAGACTCGCCAACTCATTAAAGGATTATGCATTTCTCAAACGTTATGAGAAGTTATTCATGGACGCAACCGAGGTACATAATGGAACAACGTATTTTGAGACTGCGGTCCGATTCTGATTGATAGGATCTACCTATTCGAGGTATCAAATATTGATATCGCAGATTCTGAACAGGTAGATATACGCGCCAAAAATACCATAGAACCCGTCAATTCACTGCGTCGTCGATCTCCACTACAAATGGATACCTGTGTGAACCGTCGAAAGGTCCATCAGGTCGACGCTGGCACATATACGGAGATTCATGGGATTACACGTCTTCGGATTGTAAAGCATCGTTGCTCCATCTACCATATTGGACTCTGGGATGGCGTGCCGATGCTGAGGTATTTGGAGATGGCGAGGAAAGCGATATCGAGTAAACATAGGCGCATGCAACCATTCCATGGGGCACCAGCAGAATGTTGACCAAATCATTTTGACAACACTAGGACATCGGAGGTATTAGTCGAGTACCTGGTCGAGATGTTCAAGAGATTCAAACCATGGTAAATCACCCAAAAGCATCAGTTGTCGAGAGGAAGAGCTATTGCTGACGATGACCTCTATGAATCTTGAGCCAATTGGTGCAACTCGATGTCGAGATGTTGAGTTGCTTGGGTGAAGAGAGATTCAATCGATGAATGGGAAGACGAGAAGGGATATTACGACCGAGACAAAACGACACATCATGAGTACCTCAAAGCGAAACAAGGGTAACGCTAGGAAGGTGACACGTAAACAAAATGGTCGAAGGAATCAATGAGACTCAAACGGATTGAGCGACGCAAAGAGAACAGGGATCAGTTGGGGACCAGTGCGATTCCTCTGCATGTCGCGGTGTGGGAGAATATGATTGACCTGAGATAATTTCAGAAACAGGGAATATTTGCCATGCTTGGGCGACATTTTCAACTCTCCGTCCAGGAATTCGAGCAGAAAGCCAGGCAGTGGCTGGGGAACCCGATGTTTGGCGGCACTGTCGCGGCATGGGATTCGGCCGTCTCCCACGCCACATTGTCACTCAAGCCTGTGAGTTCGTTCAACTTCGCGTCGCGCGAGGTCTATCCGCCAGTATCTGAATCTTTCCCTCTACCCAGTCTCGAGGCTTAAATACAAGTTAGGTGTCTCTAGGTGTCATTCGCCATTGGGTCGATACTGCACCTCGAGTGGCGTACTCATCTCATTTCCCCGGGCCCCCGAAGACGACTCAACAAATACATATCATGTTTGTGCTTTTGTCCCTTCACTCCTTATCGTCGTTTTCTCTTTCCTATCCACCATACTCCGTGTTTTGGGAATATTCCATTAAGGGTTGGCTCTCAGCGAGGTCCTCTCCTCCTCAACACCTCTTAAGCACACACTCGCTTAGCGCTCTCCCGCCGTGCGAGAACCGCCGAATCAATGGAGTGCCGTGCATGCACTGGTATGCATCCAAACCACAGCCACGCAATGAACCTGAGGCCAATGCTCTCATCCTTATCCTCTACGATGTCTCTTCGCTAACCATACACCAAGGTCTTCGTCGAAAAGGCAACCGATCTTCCTTCACTACCATCTGAATTCTAGTATCCCAGATCGAGTATATCTTCTTTTCACTCTTTCGGTGGATTCCTCGGTTCACTCTCATCGGGATCGTCAGTAGACGTAAGAATGATTGTGAAAGATTCGACTCAGGAGTGAGTGACCCTCTCGATTGTACATTTTGCCCCACCGCTTGCTAAATTGTCTCTATCATCCGCCAGAATCCGCCAAAATAAATCCTCGCCCGCTTCGCAACCTGATACTCCATTCGAACTTCAAGAAATGATCATCAAAACCTTCATTCCGGGTGAAGAGATCCCCGATGCCGCAGGCCTGGCTAAATGCGCATCGGTCTGTCGCGAATGGCACAGAATCGTCATCCCCGACCTATATCACCACATTGGGATACTGGGGAAGAAACAATATACACTACTACACGATGCCCTGCGAGAAGTGCGGTCCCTAGGGTCTCAAATCCACATCCTGAATCTGTATGACGCCACTCCAGATCAATACGTATCTCCTAGCGTTCTGCATTCTCCAGAGCGGCTGCCTAAGCTCGAGGAGCTCTTCTTGTTTGGACCATATACCTCGATGCCATCGCAGTTACCCGTTCAACCGATCCTCTTTGTGACCCTTTCCCGATTCCATTCTGTGCACCACATTCATTTCCACCAAATCGAAGTACATTCTCTCAATGAGCTTCGCAAAATCATCGGCGCCCTCCCTGGACTTAAATCGGCCATTCTACGAGCGGTGTCGTGGAAGACAACGGAGAACGAGCAATTCCGCACTCTATTCAACGCGACTTCATGGCAATTATCACAATGCAGTCTCGCTGATTGCACGTCAAACTTCGTCGCGCCTTTCTTCTGGGCTTCACCAACGCGAATAAACCCGAAACGGACCATAGACTCTACAGAGAAGTGTCACCCGCCGCTGGATGCACGCGATGTCCTCCCAACCGTGGAGCTCGCCAAATTTGTGCTGAACCCACCTGAATCTGTGCTCGGTTCAATCTGCTGGGAGTGGACGAAGCTGGAAGGAGGCGATACCTGTAAGCAATCAGATTGCATTCATCATTGACGATATGACTGAGCGCATTCCGCACAGGGTGTCTGGAATGCTGCATCGACGAGATATCGACCAACGAGAACCCCACGTATATCCGATTCCATCTCTCTAATCGCAGTTTGACTTCTATCCAATTCCGCGTGGTTCGAATCGAGATCTACAAACAAGAGCAGACCGAGATGTCGTTGGATTCGCTCGATGTACTTCTTACCAGTGAAGACTTCATGTTCCATTCCCTAAAACGAATAGATGTTCACTTCGTTAGGCCGGAGGCAAACTCTACCTCGCATATGATCGTTCGACAGCTCTCGCGCATCACGAAAGCTTATAAGGGAATCCTTATATATATCAACGGAATATCGTATCACCCTTCAATTCCGACACACTCGTCTACACTTGCTTCCCAAATTCCACCAAGAGCTTGTTGTCCTCGTGTCAAAGATCAGATAGGTACGCTCCTGATTCCGTTCGGGTGAAATGGTGACCTGACACCTCCATTTAGTTGCCTCCAGAACCCGGGTTTTACAATCTCTTGACCTACTCGCGGATACGGTATCCCGAGTCCGGCCCAAAGAAGAGTTTGTGAAAGCGAAGAAGGGAGCAATAAAGATCCAGAGAGAGCTCGCCAAAGTGGATGCGACAAGATACGATCGCGTCCTCGCAGGATTGCTTTCCCGGCTAGTGGACCGGGATAAACAGCATAGGGACGTTGAAGATTGTGACAGACAAGAAGTGGAGGTCATGCGATGTTTTACGGAACAGGGACTTTCCAAGTACATTCCTGGGTTAGCTGGTTCTCTTCAGATTGTAGGAGGCGCCCTCCGTGATCTGGAGGAGTACTCCGAAGCGCTGGAGGCCGTACGTGAGGAAGTGGGGCTCAGGAGGGCACTCGTGGAGCAGAACTGGGCCGAGTACGCTCTACTCATCGCAAATCCTCTTCATCGCGAGAAGATCGAACTTTCTAAGATCAGGAATCATGTCGAGCGTCATAGCTCCATCCGCGAAGAGATTGAGCTGAGGAAGGAGATTACCCAGCGGAACTCATCCATATTCACTGGGAACTTCGCACGCTCTCTCCATGATGAAGGCTTCATCTTGAGAGTGTTAGGTTGCTACGAGGAGGCACTGAAGAGCTACGAGGAAGCCATCGATACCAGGCGAGGGTTGTTCAAGCAGAATCCGGCGGAGTTTGCCCCAGACCTAGCAGCCTCTCTCCATGAGATGGCCTTCACTCTCGAAAATCTTCGTCGCTATGAGGAGGCACTGCCGTTCTACAAGGAAGCCGTGGACATCCGACGAGGACTTGTCGAGAAGGACCCAGTAGCGTTCGCCCCTCGCCTCGCACTTTCTCTCAATAACATAGGTACCACTCTGGGAAGCCTCAATCGTTATGAAGAGGCACTACAGAGCGTCGAAGAAGCTGTAGATATCAGACGAGGACTTGTCGGGCAGGACCTAGAGAAATTTGCTCCGGACCTCGCATCTTCTCTCCGTATCATGGGTATTGATTTAGGAAATCTCGGCCGCCACGAGGAAGCATTGCAGAGGCTTAACGAAGCTGCAAACACCATACGAGGACTTGTCGACAAGGACCTAGTGAAGTATGCTCCGGCACTCGCAGATTCTCTCCATGAAATGGCCTTCGCACTCGAAAACTCGTCGCTACGAGGAGGCCATGCAGATCTACGAGGAAGCCGTAGATATCAGGCGAGGACTTGTCGAAGAGGACCCAGAAGTATTCACTCCTCGCCTCGCAAATTCGCTCAATAACAGAGGCACTACTCTGCAAAAGCTCGGTAGCTATGAGGCGGCACTGCAGAGCTTCGAGAAATCGGCAGACATCAGACGAGGACTTGTGGAGCAGAATCCAGTGAAATTTGCTCCGGACCTCGTAGCCTCTCTTTATAACATATGCTTCACTCTCAATGCACTCCATCGTTATGAAGAAGCGCTGCAAACCCTCAAAGAAGCCGTAGATATCAGACGAAGACTTGTCGAGCAGGCCTCATTGACATTTACTCCAGGCCTCACAGCTTCTACCCATAACGTAGGCCTCACTCTCAGCGAATCTGGTCCTTACGAGGGTGCACTGCAGAGCCTTAAGGAGGTCGTAGACGTCAGGCGAGGACTTGTCGAGCAGAACCCAATGAAGTTCGCTCCAGACCTTGCAGAAGCTCTCCATGAAATGGCCTTCACTCTCGACATTCTCTGTCGCTATGAAGAGGCCCTGCAGATCTACAAAGAAGCGATACACATTAGGCGGGGACTCGTCGAAGAAAATCCAGTAGAATTTGGTTCTCTCCTCGCACACTCCCTCCATAGCAGAGGCGCTACTCTTGAAAAGCTCGGTCGATATGAAGAGGCACTTCGGAGCTACAAGGAAGCCGTAGACAAGAGAAGAAGATTCTCCGAGCAGAGCCCATTGGTGTTTGATTCCGACCTCGCAGACGCTCTCCACGATATGGCCTTCACTCTCGAAATTTTCGGTCGTTACGAGGAAGCCTTGCAGATCTACAAAGAAGCCATAGACATCAGGCGAGGACTTGTAGAAACAGACTCAGTAGAATTTGCTCCTCGCCTCGCACATTCTCTCAATAACAGAGGTACCACTCTGGGAAGCCTTGGTCGCCATCACGAGGCACTGCAGAGCCTCGAGGAAGCAGTAGACGCCAGACGAGGTCTTTTCCAGAAGGACCCTGTGAAGTTTGCTCCGGACTTGGCAACTTCCCTCCATGAGATGGCCTTCGCTCTCAATAACCTCGATCGCAATGAGGACGGCCTGCAGGTCTACGAGGAAGCCATAGCCATCAAACGAGGACTTGTAGAGGAGGACCCAGAGAAGTTTGCTCCGGACTTCGTGGTTTCTCTCCATAACATAGGCTCAACTCTCAGTGATCTCGGTCGCTACGAGGAGGCATTGCAGAGATACAAGGAGGCTACAGACATCACTGGAGAACTTGTCGAGCGGAACCCAATGATATTTGCTCCGGACTTCGCACTTTCTCTCCATCACACATGCTCTATTCTGAGAAACCTCGGACGCCATGAAGAAGCACTCCACAATCTCGAGGAGGGCGTAGACGTGAGGCGTAGACTCGTGGAGCAGAGCCCGAAGGAATTTGCTCCAGACCTTGCAGACTGTCTCCGTGAAATGGGCCTCACTTTGACCTACCTCGGTCGCGACGAGGAGGCACAGCAGTGCTTTGAAGAAGCGGGAGACCTCACAAATAGAGTTGCAAAGCAGACTTCAATAAAGTTCGTTCCTAACATTCCATTATCGACACCCCCATAGCTGCGGTGGAGAGGGTTCATACGACGCAAGCCGGGGTTCAGTGGAACTATATGGTAAGACCTTGCGTTCAGTTGTGCACGTCCATGTGACCTTTCATTGGTAGAAGCTCTCGGAAACTGCATTAACTTGTTCTCAGTATAATCGAGGATTGCACGCTTTGGAATTGCCATATATTCATTATGTACTGGTAAATATATAAATATTCCCCCCAAAGAATTCGACAGATTGATGAGAAATCCCCCTGCGTGGAGAAGCGGATACTTCGATCCAAATGAAACTTTGAAAGGGGTACCGGCGGCTCGGAATTGATTTGTATCGTTCTTCCTCAAGGCTCCAGCTGTTATTCGAACAGGCGGATAGACCTTGCTCAGTATCCAGCTTTTTGCGCTGTCGGCAATCCGCATAGAGCCAAGGATTTGACGATGAAATAGGGCGAGATTCGATTTGGCCTGAATTCGATGAGGTGGAGTGTCGATCAGAATCGATATTATTGAATAGTAACAGCCAATGGTTCTTGAAGTAAATTTAAACTGGTGGATCTCATGGCTTGGAGAGCGTAAAACAATGCCGACGATGCCTCGATGCACGACGTTGTTCGGAACCGTTGTGAATTCGTCCTCGGCTCGATGATAGGATGCTAGGATGTGAACGATCATCTCTCGAAACCCTGGATGTCTTCTATGAATCCTAGGATACACGAACTACTGGAATAGACGTACGAAACCCGATCCAAAATGCTATTGGTCCTTGCCACTGGCCCCAATGGAACACTTGCAAATAAGGCGTGCCGCCTCCTACACTCAGGTTTGCCCCCGGACAGTACCATGGGCCAGATGAGCGACTGTGAACCCGGTAGGAGCGATTAATGAAGAGCGAGGTGAAATTCCAGTATTGACTTCTGTTTGCACAACCCAATGCGTAATTGATGGCGGACACGCTACGTTCACAAAAACGTTCTGCAAGTCGCGCACTCCTGATTGATGAGACTGAATTATGTGAACTGTACAATTGAATGAATTGACAGACATACCAGAGATGCCGTAGAACTCACGAAGGCATTGCCACATGGATCCCCACTCCGTATGGTCGTCCAATACTCTCGCAAGTCAGTTGTCTGATCGGATGCTCGACAAGAGCTATATTTCCTCAGTCGTCGTTCTCCCGCTTCTCCGTTTGCCGGGGTGTACTCCGGGGCACGAAACACCAGCAACCGACGTTTGTCTGAAATGTCACAAGTCAGGGACAGCGTGGTTGGGAATATTGTATAGAAGGATGGTACAGACCGACCAGGTAAGCAGACCATATGCATGCCACACCGCAGAGAGCTCCAGAAAGCTGGGTAATGATTGCCTCCTAAGGCTCAAACGCTATGTACTAAACCAAGGCGTTGAACAGCATCGAGGAGGACCATAATTGCGCCATAAGGAAGTCCTCGGAAATATGTAAACTGGTGGATGGGTGCCGCAGGTCGCCCATTGCTGAAATTGAGTGAATGAGGTGAAAGGAGCAAAGCCTGCTGACGAGAAGAAATGTGAGGGAGGGTATGGACCATATGGTGGAGTGTGAGCGGCCGCGCAGGCAATATTGTGGGCACTGGAGGCAATCATGCAGTGAAACTTGAAAATGTCGGGAGTCTGTGAGTGCTGTGTATGTGTGCAGGGAGATGCAGAGCAGAATCTAGGAAGATTTACGGTCCCACGGCCGTTATGTAAGCGGTTCCCATCACTGAGGAGGGTGGACTTGGAGTGTGAGGGAGTGTGAGGGCCGCCCAGGACAATCTTCCACACAAGGAAAAAAATTAAAATTATATTTAAGTAATAGGAATTTGTATCTATACTCAAGCCTGAAATGTTCAAAGAATATTCATTGATAATTTGAGGAATAAGAGCCATGCCGGCCTCAGGATTGGGGCCATGTGGCTGAAAAGAGCCTGTGCCATGGTGGGTGCCGGAGTGCCAGTGGCTGCCGTTGAACTGTAAATTGGCGCGCCAGGACTGTAAATTTCCTGGAGCGAAGACGGATGGACGGAAAATATTTTGGCGGGGGCGCTTGTCGAAATACGATGGAATCGTCGCCATCACACTCTTTTTTGCGCGGATTTACGGTCTCGCATTTACAGTCCAACGCATCAAGTTGATGTGGCTGAAATTTCGGGGCTCAGATTTTCGGCACGGCGCGCGCGCGGCTTCAGGTGAGGATTACTCGATTTAGTAACTACTCGATATGGTAACATCCTCGACTTGGGACCGTAAACTGGCCCCTATTTCGAACAGTAAACGTCCCCCAAGGGACCGTAAAGCTTCCGTGAGAAGGCCTCCGAGCACAGATAACCAATCAAGGGCCGAGAAAAGGACCAGCGGTCTCGGCTTGCCCGTTGGCTCAACCAATCCCAGCCTCTCGGTTCACCACTTCCGTCTCCCTTCAAGTTGTTCGCGCTCAAAGTTTCCGACTTCACGCCAGAAGAGATGTGCGGCATCTCATTCCCTCCTTATTTCGAAACTTGAATCTACCTCAGGTATCTCTTCGTGACCATCGCAACATGCCACTCGTTACGTATTTTACAAAAATGATTCAACAATACTTGGTTCGTTTCTCCTTCTCATTACATTCTGTCTGTCTGATTGTGTTTATCTTCAAGGTGCATCGGCAGTCATAGGTATCATGACGAATGTCGAGTACAGGCCGTGAGGCCCATCTCAGATAGATATTGGGTTTTTGTTTTTGTTTTCGTCCGAGTCTCTCAACTCCTCCTCAATGCAGACGGTCTTATTTTCCGCTGTCTGGTACGTCCCCTTTGGTCTACGCCTAGTCACTACCTGTTGTGGTGATGTGCGCCTCCCTCACCTATTCTGTTGGTGGTCGATCAATCTTTGTGGGTTTTTCTTACACGACTGATTCTGTCGCAGGTTATCCCTGTCCACTGCTTTGTCCTGAAGACCTATGAAAATACTGTGGCACCACTTCTGTTGTTCTCTGATATCTATTCCATTGTTCGCCCCTTCCCCTCATTCTCGATTGTCCAATCTCGATGTCTCCATCTCATTACGACTGCCAAGTCGCTCCAAGACACTACGGCGAAGGCTGCAAACCCTAAGGCGAGGAAGGCGCAGTTAACACTTGAATGATGCTGGTACGTATACGCTCACTCAATAAGCTCTGTCCGTACCTGATGTACCCTCTAACATGTGTAGAATTATTGGCGACCCTCACAAGTGCATCATTTGTCCTTACGTCGGACCTTCTTATACGCTCCTGTCGCATAATCTCGTCAACTCTTCTTGCCTACTGTTACGCCCTTCCACCTTCTCCTCGACATCCCCCATGATCCAACGTTCTTGGTGGAAGGTTTCCTTGTTGTTGATTCGAGTCGGCCAAACTTTAGAGGATCTCGAGGTCTTGACCACTCCAATGACACCCGTAGCTCTTGTTTTGATATTTTCACTACTCTCCGTTATCCTCGTTCACTTGTATCTGACCAATCAGATTCAACGACACTGGTTGATTGATCAGCCCAGACCTCCCAGCAAGGTGTGACGCGTTTGTTCCATCCCTTTCCTCTCGACAACTGGGTTCCTTTGAATGCTGAGAACGAATATCTAGTGTGTCCCACGTTGAGTTCTCAATCAGACCTCAAGACGAGTTCGTGATATTGAACAAGACCTGCGAGACCTACAGGCCGCTCCTCATCTTTCAGATGTCAGGATGCTTTCTCGTGGTATATCTCCAGAAAAACGTGACCAGTCATTGGATTTCTCAATGCAACCAACGTTCCACCTTAAGGTTGCACACTAGGTTCATACCTTTCGGATACTGAGACGTTTATTATTGTCACTCGGATTCATTCCAAGTTGCAGTTGAACCGCCCCACGTCGATGAAATTTCCGTATGTGGCTGTATTTCGGCGATGTTCTTCTCTTCTTTCCGCGCCTCCATGGAACATGCTTTCTTGGCGCTCTCCCACCTTGCAAGAACCGCCGAATCGATCGAGTGGGAAAGGGTATCGTGTATGCGCAAGCATGGTCAGCACGCGTCCAAACCACAGCCATACCCAACTACCCTTGTACATGTGTCCTCGTCGTCGTTTTCCTCTGCCTTGCATGTTGTCTCTCGTCTCTCGTCTCATTCGACCAACCACAAAGAAGTATTTTTTTCGAAAATCCCACCAGTATCTCTTCGTCACCACTTTTATTCTTGCATCGCAAACCAGTCGTCTTCCTTTCTCACTCCCTCGATCAGCACGTGGACACCTCTTGATTCCTTACGATCAGAATTGTCAGTAGACACAGGAGCGATGGCGAATGATTCACCTCAGGAGTGAGTAACCCTCATAGTTGCCCTTTCTCGCCCTTACTGCTTGCTCAGTTTCACCTACCATCCGCTAGAAACCATCGATTCGCGCCGTCACTCGCTTCGCGTTCCCGCATCCCTTTTGAACTTCAAGAGATGATCATCAAAACCTTCTTTCCTGATGAAGAGGTTCCAGATGCCGCAGGTCTCGCGAAATGCTCATTAATATGTCACGATTGGCACAAAATCGCCATTCGTGGCCTGTATCATCAGGTCGGGATACTGGGGAAGAAACAGCATCAATTACTGGATGATACCCTGCGTACCACGGAATCTCTAGGGTCTCAAATCCGCATCCTGCGCATCAGTGATATCACTCCCGCTCAATATGTATCTTCCAGTGTTCTGCATGCTCCCGAACGGCTCCCTGAGCTCGAGCAGCTCTTCTTATTCGGTCCATATAGTTCGAAGCCATCACCCTTTCCTGTTCGACCTATTCTGTTTGGAACTCTTCCCCGATTCGCCTCGGTCAAGCATATCCATCTTCACCAGATTCACCTTAATTACCTCAATGAACTGCGGAAAATTGTAGGTGCCCTCCCCGGACTAAATTCGGCCATTCTACGAGAGGTTACATGGAAGACGACGGAGAAGGAACAATTTCGTCCTCTCTTCAATGCGACTTCGAAACGATTATTGCAATGTAGTTTTGCTGATTGCACCTCGAATTTCGTGGCACCTTTCTTCTGGGCCTCGCCACCTCCATCAAATCGAAAACGAGTCCCGGACCCCACAGAGTGTCACCCACCGTTGTGTCCACTTGATGTTGTCCCGATCGCTGAACTCGCCAAATTCGTATTGAACCCACCGGAATCGGTAGTTGGTTCAATCTGCTGGGAGTGGACGAAGTTGACAGAAAGGAAAATTTGTAAGCACGCTGATGGTCTTTATACCTTTGACGATATCACTGAATATGCCGCCTTGACCAGGGCGTCTGGAATGCTGTATTGACGAACTATCAACCAATGAAAATCTTACATTTGCCCGATTTTACTCAGCTAGCGCCTTCGCTCCTACCCAATTTCGTGTCGTTGGTATCAGAATCTTCAAGGAAGAGCAGGCCGGGATATCTTTGCGTGCCTTGGGGGTACTTCTTACCGGTACCATTGAAAACCCCGTGTTCGAATCCCTCAAGCGAATATCTCTTCATTTTGTAAAACCGGATGCGAATTCTAGCTTGCATTCAATTGTTCGTCAGCTTTCACCCGTTGCGAACAAGGGAATCCACATCTACGTTAACGGAACCTTGTGTTACCCTTCATTCATGGCACGGTCATCTCCACGTGCCCCACAATTTTTGGGGACTTCCTGTTGTCCTCGCATCAAGGATCAGATAGGTGCGATCTTGTTTCCGTCCGTGTGAAATGATCATCTGAGATGCGAATTAGTTGCTTCGAGAACTCGTGTTCTACAATCCGTCGATCTACTTGCGGATACCCTGTTTGGGTGGAACCTCAAAGAAGAGTTTGTGAAAGCAAAGAAGGGAGCAATAAAGGTGCAGAGGGAGCTCGTCAAAGTTGACGCAACAAGATACGATGCCCTCATAGCAGAATTGCTTTCCAAGTTAGTGGATTGGGACGAACAGGATGTGGATGCCGAAGAGTGCGATAGAAAAGAAGTAGAAACCATGCGGAGGTGCAAGAAACAAGAACTTTCCAAGTATATTCCTGGGTTAGCCGATTCTCTTCGAAGCGTCAAAAGCACCCTCCGTGATCTAGAACAGTACTCCGAAGTTTTCGAGGCTGTACGTGAGGAGGTGGGGCTTAGGAGAGCCTTGGTAGGCCAGAATTCGGCCAACTACACTCTGCTCATTGCAAATCCTCTCCATGGCGTGAAAATCGAGCTTTCCAAGCTCATCAATCATGGAGCGTGTTATAGTCCTATTCGCGAAGAAATCGAGCTGAGGAAACAAATATCTGAAAGGAACTCAGCCGTATTCACCTGGAGTCTTGCGCGATCTCTCCATGAGATGGCCTTCACTCTGGGAAACCTCGGTCGCCATGAGGAGGCACTGCAGAGCATCAAGGAAGCCGTAGACACCAGACGAGGCCTTGTCGAGCAGAACCCAGTGAGGCTTGCTCCGGACCTCGCAACTTCTCTCCATGTAATGGCCGTCACTCTGGGAAACCTCGGTCGCCATGAGGAGGCACTGCAGAGCATCAAGGAAGATATCGACATCACACGAGGCCTTGTCGAGCAGAATCCAGTGACCTTTTCTCGGGAACTCGCAACCTCTCTTAATACAAAAGGTTGGATTTTAGAAAACCTTGGTCGTAACGAGGAGGCGGAGCAAGTTTACGAAGAAGCAGAAGACCTCACAAGAAAACGTTAGGAGCAGAATCCAGCAGATTTCGCTTCAAACATTTCCTTATCACCACTTGCATAGTAGGCGCAGGAGTTGTGAAGGTTGGTCATGACAGAAGCCAGCAATTGGTTGCAAGAAACCATGATCTTATTTCACGCGATGGATATCCGTACAACCTTAGAAGCTCGTGCAAACTACTTCGACTTCGACACTACACGATCGCGCATTGCATGTTATGAAACCACCATGTATTCATTGTCATTATGTACCGACAGATATGTATGTATGCACTAGAGAATTCAAAGGACGAACGAGAAGACGTGTCGCGTGGGGACAGACGTCTTGGTTCGAGACAGTGAGGGGATGAGGGCAAGAGAATTTGAAGAGGACACGGACTGGTCTTTTAGGTATCCCACTTTTGTAGGCGTTCAAACTCGTCGAGGTATCTTCCGCGCTCCAGCCGTGGTCAGAAAGAATGAGTAGATATTGATCGGTACCCAAGAACCTACGAGGTTGATCCGTTATGGAATTGATCAAGGTACATAAGAGAGGGGTGCAGTATGTCCTGCATAATGGATACGAACATATTGGAATTCCAAACGTGTAAATCGCCCTTGGTTCTACCATTTCATACTTCATGTCAAGTCGTACGCCCCTATTGAGTTGTCAAAAAATCACTCGAGCCCTTGAGAAGATCAGGATGACCATGTCAGCTCACCGTTTCCAATGGCGTTAGATACCAAAAGGGGGTCACGCAAGAGTCGCAACCTGGGTAGAATGATCGACGTGTCGCATACGATTCACACGACGTTGGTCAGTGATATACTGTCCAGTAAAGTAATAGTGGCCGAGCCTACTCACCAAATCAAGTCATAATCCCAAACGTTGTGAGTTTAGCGACCGTGTTGATGAAGTGGCTTCTATTATTGTCTGTGTCGAAGGTAGAAGCGTAGAAAATGGTTGATCCTTGTCAAAAATCCGCGTGGAGCCAGAAATCCGATGATGAAACGATGAAGAAGGTGTAGGTCGGAAGTACCCCAAATTCAATGTTGGTCAAAATCAGTATTGTCGACCAGCAAGATCCAATTGACTCTTGAGTGAAACGTCTTGATTGAAATCTTGTGGGGCGTACAACGGTGTACATGCATGGCTTGTTCCTGACCGGTGTAAAGGAATCATATGCAATTCCATACGGAATGCGAATGGTTATCTCGCCCAATGCTAGACCCAACAAACTGTTGAATTAACGTACCAAATCAAATCCAAATCCCTCACGATCCCTGATACTGACTCCGACTGAAGGCTCTCAGAATGAGACGCGTCGCCACTCGCACTTGGGCTTGAATTATTGCCTGTGGATGATACAATAAGTCACATAAACGGCGTTGGTTCTGTAGAAACTGGGGCGGAAAGCGAGGTGAAGATTAGCCTTTGGGTCCGCTCACAGGTGAGCTGATGAGCAATTGGCAGCGTAGACATGATATAACACGTCTACAAAAATGTTCCGCAGGCCATACACGCTTGATGGACTTTACCGACATATGGGAAGTGTCAAAGGTGGTGTTTCAAGACTGAATGGATTGACATACCGGCCAGAGATGTCGTAAAACTTGTTGAAGTGTTGCAATGTGCATGTACATTGTGTATGGTCCATCCAAGACTCTAGCAAATCGTCTTGAGTCGCAAACCTTCATTGCTCTATTTGCCACGTTAAATTGAAGAAATCAGATGACAGATCTAAATATCACAAGTCGGGGACGGTGAGAAGGTATTGCTGTATCGATGTATGGTACATACCGACGAGATGAGATAACGAGATAAGGTAACGGATCAGAAAGAAAGCGTTGCCTGTCTTGCTGACATGGTCGAAAGCTGCATGGTGAACCAATGGGCTGAGCTGTGTCGAGATAAGTCAGCGAAAGAAGAAGATAGGTGAGAGGGCGTTGCGCGATGTGAAAAGACTGAACGACTGGGGTGAAGGGGGCAAAAAGATGAAGGGTGGCGGGACAGCAATCGAAGCGGGGGAACACGGCGATGAAGAGCTTCAATGACAGTGCCAGGAAAGATGGTAAGGGAACAAAGTGGACGAAGCGATGGTGTGACTGAAGTATTGAAAAGAGGAACGAGTGCAAAACCGAGGGAAGCTTCAAGTTTGCTCGAATGTGTTGGCCAAGCGAGGGCAATCATGCAGGAAAAGCGAGGTACTCAGAGCTTGAGTGTATTCCGACCAGGCCAGGGTTTGTGAGCAATGTTCACGCAGAGGACCTGCTGCGACGTTGTGGGATGGGTTCAGGGGTAGGCTCGGCCAACCAATGAGAGAGCCCGAGGGATCCGAGGACCAACAAACGGGCCAGGCCCCGCCTCCTGTTGGCAGTGCCTGACGACTCTTGTGGATGTTCCGACAATGTTCCGACGTTCTTCAAGCTTAACTTTGTCTGAGCTCCCATGCCTCGTCAAATCATACTCGAAATCTTCACTCGGAAAGGCACGCAATCTTCCTTCTTGCCACGACTCTGCGAGTATCCCAAACTGGTTCTCTTTGTTCCACTCCCTTGACGAGGGTCTGCGCTCACCGGTTCCTAAGGATAAGGACCTTCAGCAGATAGAGAGATGGCGGCGAACGATTCAACTCAGCAGTGAGTTACCCTCAATTTCATTACCTTGTCCCCACTGCTTGCTAATTTTCCCGGTTATCTACCAGAATCCGTCGAGATGAGCTATCACCTTCTTCCCGCTTTGCTGTTCCATTCGAACTTCAAGAAATGATCATCCAAACCTTCTTCCCAGACGAAGAGGTCCCCGATACCGCAGGCCTTGTCAAATGTGCATTGGTCTGTCACGATTGGCACAGAATCGCCATCCACAGCCTATATCATCAAATCGGAATACTGGGGAAGAAACAGTACAAAGTATTAGACAGTTCTCTGCGAACAGTGGAATCTCTTGGCCCTCAAATCCACATCCTACGTATAAGTGATGTCACTCCCGACGAAAATCTATCCCCTAGTATTCTGCATGCTCCCGAACGGCTGCCAAACCTGGGGCAACTCTTCTTCTTTGGCCTATACAGCTCGAAGTCGTCCCCTTTCCCTGTCCAACCGATTCTCTTTGTGACTCTACCCCGTTTCCACTTGGTGCACCACATCCATTTCCACCAAATTGATCTGCATTCTCTCAATGAATTGCGACGAATCATAGGTGCCCTCCCCGGACTCAGATCTGCCATTCTACGAGAGGTATCGTGGAAGATGATAGAGAACGAACGATTTCGTCCTCTGTTCAATGCAACTTCGTGGCGATTGTCCCAATGCAGTTTTGCTGACTGCACATCCAACTTCGTCGCGCCTTTCTTTTGGGCCTTGCCAACCCGACTCAACCCGAAACGGGTCCCGGATCCCACAGAGGAGTGTCACCCACCACTGGATGCACTGGATATTGTCCCGATCGTTGAGCTAGCCAAATTCGTGTTGAGCCCGTCTGAGACTGTGCTCGGTTCAATCTGCTGGGAGTGGAGGAGGTTAGAAGGAGGCGACACATGTAAGCAATTTGATAACACTTGTCATGGGCGATGAGACTGAGCGCAATTCGTCCAGGGTGTCTGGAATGCTGCATCGATGAGATATCAACCAACGAGAACCTCACATGTATCCGATTTCATCTTTCCAATCATAGTTCGCCTTCTATCCAATCCCGTGTATTTCGTATCGAGATCCACAAAGAAGATCAGTCTGAGATGTCTTTGGATTCGCTCGGACTGCTTCTTTCAAGTGATGACTTCATGTTCCAGTCCCTTAAACGAATAGATCTTCATTTTGTCAAACAGGAGGCAAATTCTACCTTGAACACGATTGCTCGACAGCTCTCATGCATCGCAAAAGCTAATAAGGGAATCATTATCTACGTCAACGGAGCATCATGCGACCTTTCCATTCCGACACACTCAGTATCCCATGCTCCTCAAACTCCTGGCGGAGTCTGTTGTCCTCGTATTAAGGATCAGATAGGTACGGTCTTGGTTCTATCTGTGAGATTGTCATTTGAGACTTGGTTTAGTTGCTTCAAGGACTTGCGTTTTGCACTCCCTCGATTCACTTGCGAGTGCCCTGCATCGTCGGGGCCTCAAGGAAGAGTTTGTGAAAGCGAAGATGGGAGCGATCAAAATCCAGAGAGAGTTTGCAAAAGCGGATGCCACGAAATATGACGGCCTCTTAGAAGGATTGCTTTTCAAGCTGGTTGATAAGCACACACGGAACGACGACGCTGAAGAGGGCGACAGAGAAGAAGTGGAAACACTCCGACGGTTTACGAACCAGGGACTTTCTAGGTACATCCCTGGATTAGCTGATTCGCTTCGGAGGGTATGTGGCGCCCTCCTTGACTTGGAACAAAATTCCGAAGCTCTGGAGGTTGGACTTGAGGACGTGAAACTTCGGAGAGCACTGGTGGGCCAGAACTGGGCCACTTACATCCCGCTCGTTGCGAACCCTCTTCATAGCACAAAAATCGACCTTTCCGAGCTCACCAATCATATTGACGGTCACGGTTCTGTTCGCAACGAAATCAACCTCAGGAAACAGATCGCCATACGGAACTCATCGATATTCACCCCCAACTTCGCGCATTCCCTCCATAATGTCGGCCTCAGTTTAGCAAGGCTCGGTCGCCATGAGGAGGCACTGCAGAGCTACAAAGAAGCCGAAGACATCAGGCGAGGCCTCGTCAAGCAAAATCCAGTGAAATTTACACGACGCCTTGCGGATACTCTCCATAACATAGGATTTGCTTTGGAACACCTCGGACGCTATGACGAGGCGCTTCAGAGTTATAAGGAAGCTATGGATTTCAGGCGAGAACTCGCCGAGCAGGATCCAATTGTATTCACACCATATCTCGCACAGTCCGTCCATAGCATGGGCTTCTGTTTGCGAGGACTCGGTCGCAAGGACGAGGCGCTACAAAGCTACAAGGAGGGTATGGAGACCAGACGAGTACTCGTCGAACAAAATCCAGTCAAATACACCCCATACCTCGCACAATCTCTCCATGGCGTAGGCGTCACTTTGAGAGATCTCGGTCGCTTTGAGGAAGCGCTCCAAGTTTACAACGAAGCCGAAAACATTAGGCGGGGGTTGGTCATGCAGTATCCTGTCAAGTTTAACCCAGGCCTTGCGGATTCTCTCCATAATATGGCCATCCCATTAGAGCACCTTGGACGCTTTGAAGAGGCGTTGAAGAGCTATCAAGAGGCGATAGACATCAGGCGAGCACTTGTCAAGCAGGATGCAGTCAAATACGCTCCGTACCTTGCACAGTCTCTGCATGGTATGGGCTTCACTTTGGGTGAGCTAGGTCGTTTTGAGGAGGCGTTGCAGGTCCTGGAGGAAACCGTGGGTATCAGGCGAGGGTTTGTTAAGCGGGATGCAGTGGAATTTACCCCAGAGCTTGCACGGTCGCTTCGTAGAATGGGCTTCACTTTGAAGATGATCGGTCGCAGCGAGGAGGCGATGAAGAGCTACGGGGAAGCGACAGAGATCATAGAGATCACACGAGGACGTGTGAAGTAGAAGCCGAGGAATTTCCGTCCACCAGTGATTCCCTTGCTGACAACTTCGTCGATGTAACAATAATTGCAGAAGCTGAATGGTAATGCGAACATTGTCGAATTCTGTGATCTTGTCCTACGGAGCTCGGTCAGTTTTGCCCAACATGATCGGGTATTGCACGGGCCAAACCCGTCCAAATCCCCATTGGTCCCTACCACCTAGCCTGATTTCACTCAAATGAACGTATCACCTTCCATAGTTGCTCTCCAAAAGATGGTCCAGTCATCGTTCTACAGCACAGCAGATCGGCTCAATGACTCACGATCTGCTTGAATGATCGAAGAGGTGACTCGTGAGTTATACCCTGGCTCGGTTTTAACCATAGACGTGGTTGGCAATCAAAGAAGACACGCCACACAGTCTAGGCATGACACGTTCAGAGAGACGTCCCGCATTCCTAGTTAATTGTATCTGCTGGTGTGAATTTTAAGGAAGTAATGTCGCGAAACCGAATGGATCGACTTGGACATACAGGCCGGAGATCATGATGCCTTAGAGGTTGTTGGGGCGTGGTCGAGGCATGATACACGTAATTCACAATGAATGTCCACTCCATGTACCACCCGAAATTTCAGCAGACGCTATCGAATGTGTGTTGTGCACGAATCCGGAGAAATGACTTTGGAACACTGCATGAAACCGATGAGAGAGACGTCGCAGATAGTGATGTGCGGGCCCGGCTTGGGCTCAATACCCTGAGTTGGGCTTGGGTACCCAGGGTTTGGGCCGACCAGAAGGTGGTGCCCGAACCCAAACCCTGGTGTAGGGTCAGGCTCAGGCCGG
>JANAWD010000323.1:0-45593 GCA_027627245.1 Meripilus lineatus | reverse complement strand
CCTTTTCTTTTTTTTTTTTTAGTTTGCTTTCTCCTTTTCTTTCTCCTGTTTGTCCCACCTTCCCCAAGTACCAACAACCCTTGTTTGCTCGCTAGCTATCCTCCCTCTGATCGTAACCCCATCCCCCACCTCGAATGTATTATCATAACGCTGTGTTGAATTTTCGTTCAATCGAGTTCTGCCGCTGTGTAATGTTTTTGTTGGGTTTCGAAATTGGTTTTTCCGCAGACCTTGATTGACTGATTTCGAGCCTATATGCATATGGATTTGTTTGTTTTGTTCAAATTGACCCTGTCGCCCGTGTGGAGGTTGTGTGGGTACCTGTTCCATGGGCAGTTGGAAATGCTTGTGCGCATGTGTGCATATGTACGTATGTATGTGCATTGAATCCGAGTTGGGGATTGTTCGTTCGTGTCACGGTCGTCTCGTGGATCCGGAGTGTTTTCGGTGTACAGTTTTGTAGGCTATTATATATCGTACATATCGCGATCGCGTTTTACGTACAGTGTTATATATGATGTGAGGTTATTTCTGTGCTTGAATACACATGGGATGTCAAAGAAGACCCGGGGAGATGACACATTTTTAATATAGACCGTCGGTTCGGAGGTAGATTCGTCGACGCAGCAATCTTTGGCACTCTGGGGCTAAATGTTAACGTTGATTGAGGATATCGATCCGGGGTCGGAAACGCTCCTCGGAACGGAGGCTATAGTCAAAAATGGAGAGACAGTGGAGAGTTTAATTGATGATTGAATTTCATAAAGATCGGGGAGACGGAGAAACTTGGTCAGGAGAAGAAGGGGGATTTAAGAGTTTGAGTGGGAAATCTGGTGGTAATGAGGGGCGGGGATATGGAATGTAGGATGTACGGGACACGAGTTGATGAATCCGAGGTGGATTTTCCGGAGCAAGGAACACGGAGATTGTGGAGCCTGAGTGCGGGGGTGTGGGGTACATGGGGTTTGCGATGTGTGGATATAGAATATATAGAATGTGAGGTGATTTGTACATAATGAGATCAGACGAGGCGGGCTACTTACGGTACAGTACGTGAAGAAGTCGAGCAGGGGAGGGAAGAGTCCGTGATGAGAAATGAAATGAAGGAAAATTTCATGTCATTATACGGAAATTAATATGTTTCTAAGTCTGGGTTGTGGTGGGGGTCGATAAGATCAAATCCAAGAGGGCGGAGGTTGCCATGGTTGATGGTACAGTACTCTTGGAGAGATTCTTGAGCGAAGAGATCTTCTGTGAACACGTGTGCATGAGGCTCGCGGGAGGGTATTACGGGCTGGAGCCATTCTTGTTCACGTTCCGTGAGGAGTGTTCGCGGAGGGTCAGACTCTCTCATCATGAATAGGTTTTGGCATTGGATGATAAAGTCGTCAAAGCCTTCGGGCCACTACCCTGTGCACGGCTCGGATACTTCAGGCATCCCATCTTCCTTCCGATTGTCGGCCTCAGGTTTAGAAGAATCCAACTCAGTGGTGCTTGATTTTCGACTTCTCTCATATTGATGGGAGGGCCTGGATGTTGTCGAACGTGATCGTCTTCTTGTTGAAGAACCACTCTGGGTATTCTTCCAAGGAGCGAACCATTCTTTCCATTGGTTGTGCCACTGTTCAGATAGGTTTTCTTTGGATTCGTAGGAGTGGCTTTCCCATTTTTGTTGAAAACGATCCCATTCGCCTCCGCTCTTGCGGCGTCTTCTTGAAGCAGACCGAGTGTGAGATCGAGACGGTGATGACCCCTCGGGTTGGGTCGACGATTGATGCTCTCGATGTAGACGTTTGCTATCGTATTTCTGGAGGAATCGGGGATCAGCGTGAACACTTTGTTTAAGGTGTTGCGCATACCTGGCGTTCTATAGGATTGTTCAGTACTGTGAAGGCATTGTGGACCTAAGTGCCACGTTAAAATTATTGAACAAGTGGTCTCGATGATAATGGAGACATCAGACCTCTCGAAACTGGGCCTCTGACTCCTGTTTCTGCGTCAAAGGCGCGTTAGGACGCAGCTTATCTGGGGGTAAATGTGGCCGTTAAAGAGGCATAAATCTGGTAGGAGTGACTCATGTACCTGGATGAGTCTCCAAGACTCTACGTTTGTATGCTTTACGAACTACAATAATCAATTTCGGTGAGATATTTGCGCAAACAGGGGTTCCAGATGATTGAACCTCCCGTCGGACAAAGGCTTATCGACATACTTTCATCAGTTGAGGCCTTGTCGTGGATTCCTAAAATCTCATAAAGTGAACAATCTGAAGACATGGTCAATAATTCGCCGGCGGACGTGATGCTCGACGCGTATTGCCGACTGATGGGGATGAATGCTGGGGTGCTTCGGAACAGTTTGATTATCGACGCGCGACGCGTCATTTATCGCGTTTCAACAAAATCAGGTGATCGTGTTATCATTGTCCCGGCAGTCCGGCATCGACATCTCGATTGGACATGGTCGAGTCATACCGGAGTTCTTGACGAACTTTTGTAAAACTTGCACGTTCTTGGCCGTTCTTCGAACCAGCGGGGCCGATGTGAATGAGTCGTAGAAACATTCTGCGTTGTCCTGTGCCATCTCGGTGAGAAGACTCTTGCTTTCGTTCTCACTGAACCTTATTCTTCAGGACCCGCAGTTCTACGTATATGTCCAATGCGTTGGTTACAACAGCGCTGGGTACTTCAGAACGGCAAACTGTCCATAATGATTCAAAACAAATAATTAACATTGCGTTTTGTCGACGACAAAGCCTCCAACGACTTCCGCGACCATCTCCAACATATCGTAAATTTTTACTTTGGCAAGAGATCTGGTCAGCAAAACTCGTGGTACTTCCGGACACGACGTCCTTGAAGTTGTGTTCGGACGTCCCGCGAGCTTGAATAGGGAGCTAAGAGGATTGTTGGCGAATTGGTATCTGGTACAGGGGATGTGAATGAGTTTCTCAGTGCCACTACTTTCCGATGCTTTCAAGTTATTGAATGGTGCTCTCGAGCACCATATGAAAATGGGGGATATGAGAGCGGGTTAGTGGTGTAAGGGTGTTCCCTGTTGAATGAAAGGGATGCCTTTTCTCCTTTCTATTTTATATCCTCGGCTCAAGTTCTCATGTTGCTATTTCAATTCTGGGGTACCCATCTCTGTGAGTGCATCTGTACTCTTATCGCCCCACATATGCCAGCGTTGACAATGAGAATATTTGTCTTTTCACCCAGTCCGTTTTGACAGGCCCCACCTCAGGGCGCCACACACAGCGTTTCTTGAGCACAAAGGTTTACAACACAAGCGACTGCGAAATTGTATCTGGCATATTTACGCGCTATCTAAATTTGTTCTGACTCCCAATTGAACAGTCTTTGCCTCCCATTGCCCCAATTCGGTTCTGATCAACACTCGATCCTCTTCTTTATCAGGAGGAGAAGAATCCATATGCTCGAAGTCGCGATCTCCCGCAGTGGGTGTAGCCAATTGAGCCTATCTTCTTCCCACCACGAACTTGTCACTATGCCCATTGTGGCGGCAGTGAGGAATCATACAGCACACAAATACCACATCGTCTATCGTGCCGCCCAAGCCCAAGAGGGTAGATTGCAAGCGCTGCCATTCGACTTGAAGGGGGCAACGAAATCGAGCTCTCTTCTTCGGTTATGACCGGAGGGACCCTATACTTGTGTATGTGCGGTAAGCCCCTTATTCCCTTACGTGAGGTCCCTGAAACTTTACCATTTCTCGTCCCACAAACTGCAGTCAACATGACAAGAAACCGGAACCTACAAGTTGGTCCGGTACATCCCACGACCTCATCTCTGCACGCAATCATGTCTAGTAGTAAGCTCCGGAGATACATAGTATGGTAAATTTATTTGCGGGCCACTGTCCATGATGTACGACTTAGATCTAATTGGTACAGAATCAATGTTTCTATGCGATACCAGGACCAATAGAACTGATGGTGCCCTGAAGACGGGATTACAAGCAATGTATCCCTCCTAACCTTCATCCCCACAAGTTCCATATTTTTACTGTTTTATCTGCAGCACCTGTGCATACCATATCGCCCCGTGGCCCGATTGCGCTCCATAGAACACGCTCCGAATGAGCAGACAAGAATTGTGTAATTTTACCTAGAGATTGGGAATCGTACACGACGAGTCCATTTACGGGATCTGCATGCGTCGTTAATAGCTCGGGATAATGTTTGGACCATTGTATCGAGGTGATTTGACCTGGCGTTCCTCGCGTTGCCAGACACTCCCCGCTTACGTCCCAAATGCTGACTCTGGGATCTTGTCGTCCCCCTCCCGAAGCTAGTAGACTGGGATTTCCTGGGCACCAAGCGAGGGCTTTCACAGCCGCCGTATAATATTGCTGGGACCAAAGTGCACCGAAGTGCAACCTGGGACATGATGTGCTTCCCATGCGAGCACTATCCCATAGACTCACGCTTCCTCCATTACAGCCGCTGACGAGCAATTTCCCGTCGTCCCGCCACTTCAATCCACAGACACCTTCGGTGTGTCCCTGGAATCCACCTACTTTTGCTCTCCCGCACCGAACGTCAAAGTGTGAGATTTCTCCGTCATCTCCTCCCGAACTAAGAATAGACTGATTCCAAGATAAGCTCTGGATCTGGCTCCCCAAACTTGAGCGACCCGGGGCTATCTCTCGAACTTCTATCCTCGTCTCGATATCCCAGATGCTTATTCTCCCTGACCAACTTCCGATTGCCAGGATCCCTCCCCCATTGGAGAACTCGATGGAATTTACAGAGAGATCTTGGATCCTTGTGGTCTCGTGGAGATACGAGACTTCCCTATCGGGCGAACCTCTGTCCCAGAGCATGATGCCTCCCAAATGGGAGACGGCGATCATATCTTGAGAGCTCCAACTGATGAGCTGGGAGTAGAAATCGTCTCTCATCCCGGGAACATCGATCGTGGCGAAAGGGTTTGTAGGAATGGCTCGACGTGTCACGGTCTGTGCGGAGGGTGGCGAGGTGCCCGTCTGACCAGTGGGTCCGAGGGAACTTGAATCAGGCTATAGTGTCGAACCTCCGATTAGTCTTTCATCAGAAAACAGGGTCCACAATTCACCATTTCATCTTCTCTGCTCATCGAAAGGTAGGGTGACTTGATCGATTGTATAGATTCCTCTGCTTGTTGTAGGAGACAAAGTAGCAATGGACCGAAGACTCAGGTGCCAGTGATGGCGGCTACGTGCACTGATTTGGAGATTTCGGCGCCAGGACTGTGCAAATCGACTTCCTCTTCTAGAACCTTCCTCTTCTTGGAACTCTTTCGAAGTGAATGTGGTATTGTGATCGTCGGTATAAACAATTGTGTAGGAATAAACACCACGATTATTTCCCACTGGGCTGTGTTCGCCTTCTGGCTATCTATGTCAAACCTCAGTTCTCAAAAAGAAAGTGACTCAACGTGGTTATGCTAGACAGTCTGTACGCCCACCCCATGTACCCATGTACTGTACTTTCGCCCAACCTGTGCCATGCCCGGATCACATTTGGTGAAGACGACTGCGGGCGCTAAGCTACCCGAGCGCCACAAACGACGATCATCCTAGTTTGGTAAGTCCCCCCCTTTTGTCTCTCGATTTCTCGCCACGCCCAGTCGCAACTTGAGCTCGGTCTTACATAAGTACGACTTGAACACAAGACCTTGAACGTGGTCCGCTCATAACGGACTGGAGGGCGTTGAAGGCTGTTCGCTTTCGTCGAGGATATGAAGGGGTTCGTCTGGTTCTCAGGGTTTTAACGAGAAATTTACCGATCATGGCAAGGAACTCAGGTCGTGGCTGAGACTACTGGCGACATGAGGACATCCCTTCTCCAGTGCGTTCTGAATATTAATGAATCGAGGTAAGTGCCATCGAGTTTCTGTCTTCAGTAGCCATGAAAAGTCCTTTGACCTTCCCTTTGCACAGTGATGCTCCTCCCCGCTGGTGCCCTTTTAAGTGCTTTTTGGTTGTCTACTAGCATGGCCGAGGACGTCGTGTAGTGACGGGGACTGAATACAAAAAGCTCAGATCCACGGAGGCGGAAACTGAAGAATAATGTACCCAGTATCTGCCATCGAGTCAGAAATATGGAGCCAGCTAGCAGCAAGGTCCACGTCGCCCTTCTATCCAAGTCTCCGGTCTCAATCTTTAGAAGTATGTCGTTCTATACCGGATGATCAGAAGAGATCTCCACTCTCAGCGGGATGTCATATAAGTGCGCAACCATTCGAGCCGAGATCTAGGGTATCAGGGGCGGGGTATTATTACTCAACTCTCACAGGACACCTCGATTCATCCGGAACTTTCTTTTTCCCCGGAGGCAGGGTGCGTACGACGCTCTGGGATCGCCTCGTGTCAACTCGTATAATTATGAGCGAGTGAATCCCCAGATTTGCCGGCTTGAGCGATCTCTCGCAGCTTATGGTTTCCTTCTAGCAATGTCTCTCCACTCTCAGCTACGAGCTACGGTTCAGGACATTCGAACCATACGATCGGCTGAATGTACGTCTCCAGTTTTTGTATCTACTAAAATGTTCTTCCAGCTGTATTCATGGAGTCATTCTAAAGTGGCATCTAGTGTTCTAATCATTTACGATCATCGTATGCGCATTTGGTACCGATATTCACCAAGAAATTCACTAAACGCTCTTCTGAGCAGTGATCACTTTCCCAACAGAGGTAAGGGTGTTGTCTATCTCACACCACACTTTTACTCACTGGCCGGCTCTTAGGTCAATCTCGTATGGGTGCGTTCCCATTTACCACTTCGAGATATCTCTCTGACCCATCTCTTCAAATTAGGGTTCCAGAGCATCCTTTGGAAAGGGGTTGTTTCTCCTGGTCAGTCGGAATTGTTATCTTGGTGGGCCGATTCGAAGGCCTCATAGGACTTCCAGAATAGATACTACACCCTTGTTGTGGTGATGTAAATTGCTGCTTCCTAGTACCTCCGTGAAAACTTATCATAGTCGCCGATCAAGGTTCAACAATTACGGTACGGATTTAGAATGGGTTCTGCATGAATCGAACTGATGGTTTCAACAGTTTTGTTTTCTCCAAGGCTCGATGACGAGGTGGGTTCTTCACGGACTCCTCACGTTTCCTGCTTCATTGTTCCCATTCTTTGTCAGTTGTAGGTGCTTGTCCACAAACTTAGATTTGTCGGTATATGATGCCTTTTTAGATGTACGTTACTACTTACTCCTTTTTTTCTGTCTTTCTCAACCTCCCTAGGCCTCCGATGGTTTCAATGGCAAGGCACAACGGGAATTATCGCAATACTTCTTGGGGAACGTGCGTAAAGTTCTCTTGACGCGATGTCATAGGAGTTGATGTACAATCTGTGTATAGTCATTTTGCAACTTCGGCTCTATGCGTTGTATCTCAGAAGCAAGACTATCTTAGTACTGTTATGTTGCATCTCCGTCGTGACTGTGGGCGCATCGTCTGCCATGATGGGGGTATCTCTTTCCGAGGTATCAGGTACGTAACCCCGACCATACATCCCAAGCGTTGGCTGATGATATCTATAGTCTCCTCCGGGTACGTCCCCGGAATCACATTTTGTACCCCACGTGGTCTATCGAAGAATTTCTATGCCTTCTGGATACCGGTTTTGGTTTCGGAATCAATTCTGTGCGCCCTTGCTCTCCGACGAGGGTTTCAATCGTATTCCGTCCGCCAAGGCTTCCTTCCATCGCACCAAAACCTTCTGAATGTTTTGCTCAAGGATTCGATAGTATATTTTATCATGTAAGTAGCATTATTTTTTCTCTTTTCACGTCTAACATTGGATACACAGGCTGTTCGCTGTTTACTTGTGCAACACCATCATTTTTATTACTGGTTCGGTACGCAACAGCACTGACGGGAAGAGTCTAATTGCACTGAATGAATTCATCAGGCCGCTCAGATGGAAGCATCTATAGGATATTCGGTCGCGTTTTCTTCGGTGATGGGGAGCAGGCTTTGTTTGAATGTTCGCGAGATGGTCTGTGGCGTGCCACCAGAGACCACTCAGAACGAGAATAGTTGGAAGTTGGAATCACATCGACCAAGATCTCGTCAAGAAGTCGCGCTTGGATACCAGGAGCGAGGTTCCGACCAACCGTTCGGCGCCGAAGGTCTTGAAATGCATCGATTGAGATGCGACTCGGACATCAGCTTTACCAGGCTGAGCGATATTGTATCATAGGACCCTTACGATATTAATACGAGCACAACGGTTGACACGTAAGTGGGATAGTGGTTGCATTGGGTAGTGAACCACAAGCCATTGTGTCCAGCGATTACCCATTGTCTGAGGGTTAGCACATGGTACCTGATCGGGAACGATACAATTTCCTGCAAGGTACAACAAATTTCTAGATTTTCCTACACACGATTTCCTACAATTACTGCAAGCCATTGGTTCCCTTTTCGATCTGGTATATTTACGCCTTGTTGGAGTTGACAATATCAACGAACTCGGGTTTGAGGGATGCGCCACCAACAAGGAAACCGTCGACATCAGGAAGTTGTGCTGATAGATAATCTTTAGTGAGGGTTCCACTTCAAGATAAGAGCCACTTACAAAGTTCACCAGAGTTCTTAGAGGTGACACTGCCACCGTAGATGATACGAGTGCTATCAGCAACGGCAGCGGACACAGCAGAACTGAGATATTTGCGAATATCAGCATGGGCCTCCTGGGCCTGGCTGGGAGTGGCGACCTTCCCAGTGCCGATGGCCCAGACGGGCTCATACGCAATCACGATCTTCCTGAAAGAAACATGAATATCAAAACAAAGTCGAGGCGAAACGTAAACACGAACTTCCAGTCTTCTTCTTTCAGAACATCAATCACAGGCTTAAGTTGGCTCTGAACAACTTCGGCGGTCTTCTCGGCCTCACGCTCAGCAAGGGTCTCACCAACGCAAAGGATGACGGAAAGACCGGTGTCAAGTGCAACACGAGTCTTATCAGCAATGAACGAAGAGGACTCTCCAAAGATGGTTCGCCTCTCAGAGTGACCTGAGAAGTATCACGGGTCAAATTCGGGATTGGAGGGTAGATGGAAGTACCTACCGAGGATCACATATGGGATCTCGGAATCCACGAGCATGGAAGGGCTTCATGTTTCCATTAGTCAAATCTGAATACAACGGGAGGCAATGACTTACCTGATCTCTCCGGTGAACGCACCGCTCGGCTTCAAATAGCAGTTCTGGGCAGCGATCTTGACATCCTTGCGGAGTTTCTCCTGAAGAGGGATCAGGTAGATGGCGGGAGGAGAAACAACGACCTCTGTGTCATAAGATGATGTTAAGATCTCGACAGGATATAGAACAAGAAGACGACTTGCCCACAGCGGGATCAAGGGTAGCTTGGTTGAGGGTCTCCACCAAGGAGTTCTTTTGTGCCCGCGAGGCGGGGTTCATCTTGAAGTTTCCACCTACGAAAAATTGGCGAGTCATCTTCGAGTTCTGTACTTTGTTACGTTGGATTGGATTGAGGGAGATGAGAGAAGGGATAAAGCCTGAGCTTGCGGAATCGATTGGATTCGAATTCGTCCGAAGCGCTGGACATTGTCGGGGCAAAGCAATCTGGGATCTGGAGCCTCCAGCACATCATCTTATCTAATCAGATATCTTGTTCGTTCAACGCCCGATTTTCCGTTGGACAACTTGAATGCTGGCATTATGATGTCTTTCCTTCGCCATGTACAGTACAACGAATTGAGGACATCAGACACTTGCAATTCGAATCAACAGATCTACTTCGTTATTCCAAGCCACCATGCTTGAGTTTGGTCGGTGAGCATCTACATCAGTTATTGTGGCCCACTGACTCAAAGTTCAAACTCCTCTGGATCCTAGCGTTCAACTTCGAACTTGAAAGCATGGCGCTGTCTCATGCTTTTTCTTTCTATCGCTGTGGTACTGCGGGCCCGCCTTACCAGGACTGTGGCCGATGCTCCGTGTTTCCAGTTCGCGAGAGCTCGAGTACACCGATACTTCCTGACGCTGAAAAGCCGGTGTTTATGGCCAGCTGGTTCTCGTGCTTTTCACGACCGGTACCGTAACGTCTTGAGTTAAGTCACGACGGCACCGTAACGTGTCGAGTCAAGTCACGAATGGGGCTATATGAGTTCCAGCAAACCAGCGTGTCTTCCCAACGTCTTTCTCCTCTTTGAACCTTTCCTGTGTATAAGCTCTTGGCAAACTACGATGTTTAATCTCCTTCATCCGCCACCTGCACCCCCTGCATTTGGTGAAGGTCGTATTCTCCCTGAAGGGAATGCTTCGTAAGTACTTGCTTCGATTCTCGCTACCCCATGGTGTCTTCATGGCCTGAGCATTGAGCGTTGAGCTCTTGCCTCATTCAACCTGGTCAAACGTGAAGCCTGCAGAGGATGGTGTACGGTTTTGTATCACGCCTGACATCTCTTGTCGTTGGTTTCTAGGCTACTGTCGCGAATCGCCTTCTCTTGGTTGAATCCAATTCTCAATGTTGGGTTTTCAAGGCCTCTGCAGAAAGAAGGTGGGATATTTTCCATATCGTGCATTCGTCAGTCTCACCCCGAACAGATCTTTGGGCGTTGCCCACAAAGCAACTCACTGAGAACCTAACAAATGATGTGGAGCAACGGTTCTATGCAAGATGTCCTCCAGAGCAACGTCCTCGTGTCCTTTCCCAGAATGCTGTCGGAACGGCGGCAATCAATAATGTGACAGAAGACACGAACGTCGCCGGGGGTATTCTGAGCGAAAGGGGAACGGCCAACGAAAGCGATAATGAGGATTCGAATAACAAAAGATACGATTCCTCGTTATTGAAGGCGTTGCATTCGACATTTTTCTGGAGTTGGTGGGGTTCGGGAATCTTGAAACTCGTCTCAGGTTTGTTCTTAAACGACTACCATATTCGTACATTGCCCTCATTTTGGCTTCAGATACCCTCAAGACCACGACACCACTCGTCAACAAAGTTCTCCTCAATTGGTTGACTAATTCATATGTTTTCTACCATGCCTCAGAAGCGGAAAGATCCTTCCTTGGCTTGGATAAGCCTCAAGGTATCGGTTACGGAATAGGGTTGGCATTCGCCCTTTTTGTTATGCAAGGTAGCTGCATCGCCCTCGTTTTTGATTGGATACTGATGAATTTCGGCACAGAGGTTGCAAGTTTGGTGCGTTCGATTGACATCTATGTCTCAGAAGTAGACTGAATTTCCGAAGATGACAAATCACTTCACATATTGTGAGTCAGCCGATATGCTTCTCTCCGAATTTCATGGCATTGTCTGACTCGACGGGCCTAGTGGCAATGCGGAATGGTATTTTTATCCGCACAGCGGTCAGTTCATACAGCGCGTTTATCTTCATGTGCTGACAAAATAACATGCATCAAGTTGATTGGTTCCATTTTCCGCAAGTCTCTTCGACTGAGCGGTCGCGCTCGGATAGAGCACAGCGCTGGCAAGATCACGACGATGATCTCGTCAGACGCTACTCGCCTTGACTTGTTTGCTGGAGCGCTTCATAAGTGAATTCATTGCTTCTGTTCTTTGTGTTGATACTCACGGCTCCGTCAGTCTCTGGGTCGCACCGATTCAAGTATGCGTCTAGTCCTGCCGATGTGAATTTGTTGCATTCAACTGATGCGACCGACACGACAGATCATTATCGGAATAGGACTTCTCATTGGAAACGTATGTATCGGCCTCATTTATACTACATCGTCGACTCACAACAATTCATTTCAAAGCTTGGGTACTCTGCATTGGTTGGACTTGGGGTGAGCTTTCCCGTCTTACAACTGCTTCGATTTCTCATGAGATACTGCAGGTTCTGATCTTTGGGTTCCCACTTCAAATGGTGCTAGTGAAAATTTTGTTTGCCCAGCGCATAGAGGCTGTCGGACTTACAGATAAGAGAGTCCGCATGACATCTGAGGTGAGCAATGAGACTACCTTATCGGCAGTAGAGTCCTGAGTTCTTCGTGAAGGTTCTCCAAGGTATCCGTCTCATCAAATTTTACGCCTGGGAAGCCTTCTACGCACACCGCATTGGGAACCTCCGAGCTAACGAACTCGCAGCTATTCGGCGAGCGTCGTGAGTCTCTTCGAGTAATGCGTGATTCATGGTGTCTGTGCTCACTCGATTTTGTAGCCTAGCCCGTGCTGCTTTGATCTGCGTGGTTACCTTCCTGCCAGTGGTCGCCTCAATCCTATCATTTGTCTGCACTTATCCCGTCCTCACTACTTCTGCGATGCTAACAACAGTCCTTAGATTACATACGCTCTAAGTGGCCATGATTTGAACGTGGCTATCATCTTCACTTCTCTACAATTCTTCAACGTAAAATCTCTCCTAGCTGCCGCTTCAATGTGAACTGACAATCCTTGCAGATCATTCGTGAACCTTTAATGTTCTTTCCCGGCGTGATTGCTGCCGCTGCGGATGGTGCCGTCGCTCTTGGTCGCATTGGCAAGTTCCTAACAGCTGAAGAACTTGCCGAACCATACGCCATTCGGAAGGAAAGTGATTTTGCAATCGACGTCAACGGAGACTTCGAGTGGGAAACAGTACAGAAACCTGGATCTCAGCACCAAAAACAAGAGAAACCGGAGACACCTGCGAGTGAGAAGGTTAAACCCCCGTCTTCCTCCAAAGGAAAGGAAGAGAAGTCACCGGAACTACCAACATCTGTGGAGGCGGCAGAGACTATGGAAGCTCAACCAGTCGAGAAAAACGAGGAAGAAGAGAAACCATTCGCACTTAAAGACCTCCGCCTTCAGATCCCCAAAGGTTCATTCGTAGCGATCGTGGGTCGCGTGGGTTCTGGAAAGGTATTCTATTTCTCATCGTCCTTGCCATTTCCGGCTCATTCGGGACTTCAGAGTTCTCTCCTTCAAGCATTAATCGGAGAGATGAGGAAAACGAAAGGAGAGGTAACACACACTTTTACTCAGCATTACACACATGGGCCTCATGAAAGTGTAGGCCGTATTCTCTTCTCCTGTTGCATATGTTCCCCAGGTGTCGTGGATTATGAACGCAACTCTCCGTCAAAATATTATCTTCGGTCGCGAAGAAGACGAAAATCGGTTTGTTGCTATTGTTTTCAAAGAAGTATAATGTATTGACGAGCTCAAAGACTTCGTGAAATGATCAAAGCTTGTTGCTTAGAACACGATCTGAACATGTTACCGAATGGAGAGTATACCGAGATCGGAGAGAAGGGTATCAACTTGAGCGGTATGTCATCCACTCTTCAAACGTGCACCAAACCAATCAATTTGGGCGTCATACAGGTGGACAAAAAGTTCGTTTCTTTTACTTGAACGTTATATTTGAACGTTGTATTCATTCTGATGATATTGTAGGCTCGTGTATCCCTTGCTCGAGCAGCCTACTCCGATTCGGACATCATCCTCATGGACGATTCGTTGAGTGCAGTCGATGCATACGTTGGGAAACAGATACTGGATAATTGTATCCTGAGTGGCCCTCTGGCAGGAAAGACCCGCGTCCTCGCCACTCATGCGTTATTTGTTCTGGACAAGACTGACTTCATCTACGTCATGGAAAATGGGAAAATCGCTGAGCAGGGTACATACAAGGTGATCAATTTTCCGGGTATTCAAGAATTCTTCTCATTCTTGATCAGGAATTGAAAGAACATAGTGTGCTATTCTCCCAAATCATGAACGAGTACGGCTCCCCCGAAACCACGGAGAAAGGTGCTGTGGAGGAAGCAAAGGTGCAAGAGTCTTCGGGAGGAGAGGAAGTGAAACAACAGAAAGCGCAGATAGGACTGATGCAAGACGAGGAAAGACTGACAGGCTCAGTTTCCTTCAAAGTGTACGCAGGTTACTTCCGTTTCTCAGGTGGTCTAGTATGGGCACCCTTGATACTGCTTCTCTTGACCTTATCACAAGCTGCCCAAGGTATGTACCCCGTCTTTTTCCTGATATATATTCTTAATTTGTTTTCTAGTCGCCAACAATCTTTTCCTTGGCTATTGGACCGCGGGGAGTATTCCTGGGTTCTCACAGGGAGAGTATATGGCTACATATGCAGGACTTGGAGCAGCAGCAGCAGTGTTCAGCTTTGCTCTCAGCTTTGCCTTGAGGTATTACGACAATCTGCCTCGTGCTTCGCCTTACTTGAATCCGGCTGACCGTCTCCTTTTCAAGTTTGTCAAACTTAACCGCTGGCTTTCGAATGTTCAGAGCTGCTTTACTTGCGGTTCTTCGGTCTCCCGTCTCCTTCTTTGACACGACACCTATGGGTATGTGTCCTTCCATGCGTCCGGATGTAACAACATCTTATGCCGGATATAGGAAGAATCACATCTCGATTGTCGAAGGACCAAGATACTCTCGACGCTGAGGTTCCACTTATTGCTTATCAGGTTCGTTGAGAACAATCTGGCGATTTAACCCTATTTTGACATCCAATCAGTTTCTCAGCATCCTAAGGTGACCTCTGGAATACTCTTCTAAGATAAAATCCAGCTGACATTTATAACAGCTCTGTTTTGGGCACAGCAGGTTTGGTATTTTACATCTACCCTTACCTCGGTATAATGTTCGCTCCAATGAGTGTCTTGTATCTTATCGCGGCTGTGTATTATCGCCGGACGTCTGTCGAGACCAAGAGGCTTGACTCGCTTTTGCGATCTGCGATATATGCGTCATACTCAGGTTTGTTTGCGTTTTTGGATGTTCTTGAAGCCATGATTGACGTATAGTCCAGAGGCTCTAACCGGATTGAGCACTGTTCGCGGATATGGAGAACAAGTATGTACTCGGCGTCATGGCGTTCACTCATTCCTCAACATCCCTTTTTAGGGGCGCTTCGTTCATGCCGCAGAGGAAGGGTTGGATATGGAAAATCGGGCATATTACATGACGGTGGCCATTCAACGTTGGTTAGGCGTTCGCCTTGACCTTCTTGGCAACCTTCTCATTCTTGGGATCGCCTTGTTTGCTGCCGGATTCCGTGATACTGTGTCCCCTTCGAAGACCGGTGTTGTCCTCTCCTATACTTTGAGCAGTACGTGTGCACACTACATCCTAAACGTATCTATCTCATTGCTATTCAAGTTACCCAGATCTTATGTAAGTTGTATCGCCAGAGCCAACTCTATTTTTTTAAAACATTTTCCAGCTGAGCTTGTATCAACATATGCCCGAAATGAGCAAAACTTCAATGCGGTGGAACGTATCCTCCATTATACCAAGCTGGAGTCCGAAGGCGAGCTAGTGACCCCTGAAGACCCCCCACCGACATGGCCTGAACAAGGTGGGATACAATTCAAGGACGTCAAGTTATCATACCGGCCTGGGTTACCTTTGATCCTCAAGGGAGTGACTTTCGACATCAGACCTGGTGAAAAGGTAAGCCCGCGGAAAGTGTCAGGCGGTAGTTGACTGATCTTCGGACTTAGGTCGGCGTCGTTGGCAGAACTGGTATGTATCCCAGATACGTTATATGGTTCATTCTCATGGTTTGCTTGATTCCGTCAGGCGCGGGGAAAAGTTCCCTTCTTCAAGCCTTGTTCAGGTACCATGGCTTCAAAAATCTTCGGATTTCTCGTACTTAACGTTCCGATTGCTAGGATTGTTAACATTCAGGATGGGACCATAGTCATCGATGGTTATAACACGAGAAACATCGGATTGGACGTCTTGCGCGGTCGCCTCGCTCTTGTTCCCCAAGACAACACCCTTTTCCTCGGAACGCTACGCGAAAATCTGTACGCGCGTCTGATCCGTTTTTTGCGTAGTAACACGAACTGATGAATATACGCTAGTGACCCGCAGGGCACTCGTACAGATGCCGAGATTATTTCGGCCTTAAGGAGGGTCTGGTTGTTACCAGCAGAAGGTACAGCCGTCGACCCTGTTCAAGAGGCCAAATTCAGCCTCGACTCGGCTGTGAGTGACGAGGGGTCTAATTATAGCGCGGGCGAAAAGCAACTCCTTGCGCTGTGTAGAGCCCTGGTCAAGCAAAGCCGGATTATCGTTCTTGTAAGTGGCTGTCTTCATTCGTGTATCTCTCCTGTCACACCTTTTCACTATGCCAGGATGAGGCTACGAGTAGCGTGGATGTTGAGACCGACGCGAAAGTACAGAGGACCATCCAAACAGAATTCTCAAGCTCGACATTGTTATGCATTGCCCATCGACTCAACACAATCAGTAAGTTTATCCCTTGGATCGTTGATTGTAAGTGAATATTGACTTCGTTCTTTAGTGTACTATGATCGAATCATGGTGATGGATGCTGGTGAGGTCGCCGAGATCGACACACCTCTGAACTTATATGACAAGGAAGACTCTATATTCCGCTCTTTGTGCAACGAGGCTGGATTGACCCGTCAAGACATTGTCAGGATTCGATCTAGTGTTACCCCTATTACATGATGATCCAAACGTACGGAGCTCACACGGACAGACATTATTGTTACATGACTTTGCTACCGTGACCTGATTCCGTCATACATGATTGTTTGGTCGGTGTTTCTTTCTGTCCATGTACTGTATACAGTACATGTGCTGTACCGCGAGGCATGATCATGAATTCGTGATGCACGATTGATGGTAATTCTGGAGACTAGTCTGCCCCTTTCAGCGTGATTTTCGTGCGCATGTCGCGATTCATGCGAACAGTGTGGCCAACTGTTCGCACAGGTTGCCCGTCTCAAGTGCACAACGGCCAGGTGGGGCAAGACAGCTGTGAAGGTGTCGGACCTGAATCGCCGGGGGATCTGGAGCGTGCTATCTTATCTAATCAGATAACTTTTGCTTTCTGCCATCAAAGCCTTCGGTGCTGCAACGGTGCTGCGTTGCTCTGAACTCCTCAATGGTGCCTTGGACTCTCCTTTGCCTTTTTGCACGATGATCTAAGGAAAGAAACCTTCGCGAATTAAACTGCAGCGACATTATACATCACAACCTGCAATGGGCGGTGAGGAGATCCTAACTTCGTAATCACGCCCTCTTCTCCGTGGGATTAGCCCCCAACTTCGAAATCCCGAGCTTCTTCGGCATTCCCTCGTTTTCTTTCTTTTTATTGCTGCGGTACTAAGAGCACACCCCACCAGATCCGAAGGAGAGACTCCACGTTCCCACTTCGTGAGAGCAGAAATTTTACCAATACTTGCTGACGCGGAAAAGCCGGTTGCCGCCCTCGTTGAGGCCAGTGGGTTTAATGGCCGGCACCGTGACGTGTCGAGTCGAGTCGCGAATGTGGGACTACGAAAGCAGAGTCATAAGACCGGCAGCGGTTGCCTTCCCAATACGCAAGCCATGATAGGACGCTGATGGGATTCTCTTAAATCCCTCGAGTTAGACTTTGCCCCCCACTCCCTTGGCGCTGTCCTCTGTCCCTGAGTGTAGTCTCTTGGTCGGACCTCCGATGTTTTAACCCGCTTCGTCCCACCCCCTCGCACCCCCTGCATTTGGTGAAGGTCGTGTTGTTCCTGAAGAGGATGCTTCGTGAGTAGTTGCTTCGATCCGGGGTGTTCCATGCAATCTCGGTGGGCTGAACGTTGAGCTCCTACCTCAATGAGACATGGTTTAATGATTCCCCCAGCGAATGGTGCGCAATTTTGTATCACGCCTGACGTATCATTTTTGGTTTTTAGGCTACTATCGCTACTCGCCTTCTCCTGGTTGAATCCGATTCTGAACGTTGGGTTTTCCAGGCCGCTGGAGAAAGAAGGTAAGGTATATTCCATATCGTACATTCACCGCTCTCACCTCGAATAGATCTTTGGGCGTTACCCTCGAAGCGACTCACCGAAAACTTAACAAATGACGTGGAACAACGCTTCTATGCCAGATGCCCTCCTGAGCAACGACCTCGTGTCCCCTCCCAGAATATCAAAGACGTAGAGGATTTGGGGACCCCGACGATCATTGAGGCTCCTGAGGACACGAAAGCACCTGGGGATATCGATAGCGAGAAGGGAACGGAAAGCAAAAATGATGTTGAGGACCCGAAAGAGAACAAGAAGTATGATTCGTCGTTATTGAAGGCGTTACATTCCACGTTTTTCTGGAGTTGGTGGGGTTCCGGACTTTTGAAGCTTGTCTCAGGTTCGTTCTCCCACGACTAGCACATTCGTACCTTGCCCACGTATTGGCTTCAGATACCCTCAAGACAACGACACCACTCGTCAATAAAGTGCTCCTTACTTGGCTTACTAATTCGTATATTTTCTACCATGCCTCGGAAGCCGAGAGGTCGTTCCTTGGCTTGGAGCAGCCCCGAGGTATAGGATACGGGATTGGGTTGGCGTTCGCCCTTTTTGTTATGCAAGGTAGCTACATCTCCCTCATATTTGATCAATTTGATTCGATACTGACGGATCTCGACACAGAGGTTGCAAGTTTGGTATGTTCGAATAAGATCTGTGTCTCAAAAGTGGGCTGACTTTCCGAAGATGACCAATCACTTCACATATTGTGAGTCAACCTATATGTTTCTCTCCGGTTTCCGTGCCGTTGTCTGACTCAATGCGCGTAGTGGCAATGCGAAATGGGATTTTTATCCGTACAGCGGTCAGTTCATACACTTTGCTTTTCTCGGATGTGCTGACAAAATGGGAGGCGTTTAGTTGATTGCCTCCATTTTCCGCAAGTCTCTCCGACTGAGCGGTCGCGCTCGCATTGAACATAGCGCTGGCAAGATTACGACGATGATCTCGTCAGACGCTACTCGCCTTGACTTGTTCGCCGGATTGCTTCATAAGTAAATTTATTGCTGTCATTCTATGTGTTGTAATTCATGATGCCTTCAGTCTCTGGGTCGCACCGATTCAGGTTCGTGTCGTGTTCTATCAATGAGCTTATTGCATCCAACTTATGCGACGACCCGTATGACAGATCATTATCGGGCTTGGGCTTCTCATTGGAAACGTATGTATCAACCCCATCAATGATCTATCGTAGACTCATGGGGATTACTTGCTAAGCTCGGGTACTCTGCGTTGGTTGGTCTTGGAGTGAGCTTTGCCGTACTTCTATTGCTTTTGTTTCTCATGAATACTGTAGGTTCTGCTCCTTGGGTTTCCTCTCCAGTTGGTCTTGGTCAAGGTGTTGTTTGGTCAACGTAAAAAGGCTGTCGGTCTCACAGATCAAAGAGTCAGGATGACATCTGAGGTGAGCCACCCGATTATGTTCTGGCGAGTGAAATCCTGACTTCTGAAGAAAGGTTCTCCAAGGCATTCGTCTCATCAAGTACTATACATGGGAAGCATTCTATGCACACCGAATCGGGAACCTCCGAGCCAACGAACTCAAAGCAGTACGACGAGCAGCGTAAGCCTCCTCAATGTGTGATTGATCGTTCCTGCGCTCACTCGACTCTGTAGCCTAGCTCGTGCTGCTTTGATTTGCCTGGTCACTTTCCTTCCAATTCTCGCCTCCATTCTATCCTTCGTCCGTACTTATTCCGACCTGGCTGACTCTCTGTGTTGCTGATCAGACTCCTCAGATCACGTACGCTCTAAGTGGCCACGATTTGAACGTGGCTATCATTTTCAGTTCGCTGCAATTCTTCAACGTAAGTCGTTTCTAGAGACCACTTGGATTTGATCTGACAATGATTGTAGATCATTCGTGCCCCGTTGATGTTCTTCCCTGCTGTTATTGCTGCCTCCGCCGACGGTGCTGTCGCTCTTGGCCGCATTGGCAAATTCCTTACAGCTGAGGAAGTTGCCGAACCGTACGCTATTCGGGAGGAAAGCAAGTTCGCAATTGATGTCAATGGAGACTTCGAGTGGGAGACGGTACAGAAACCTGGATCTCAGCCTACCAAACCCGAGAAGAACAAACCCGGGAAGGATGGGCCCAAGAAACCGACGACACCTGCGACCGAGAAGGCCAAACCCAAGTCCCCCTTCAAGCGTGGATTTTTTGGGAAGGAAAAGGCGTCACCGGAGCTGCCAACGACCGTAGAGAAGGCAGAGACTGTGGAGCCACAACCGGAAACCGTTGAGAAAGAGGACAAACCATTCGCACTTAACGATCTCAGTCTTCAGATTCCCAAAGGTTCTTTCGTGGCGATTGTAGGTCGCGTGGGCTCTGGAAAGGTAATCTACAACTCTCAGTGTCGTTGTCGTCTTAGACTTATTCAGGACTTCAGAGCTCCCTCCTTCAAGCATTAATCGGAGAGATGAGGAAGACGAAAGGAAAGGTATTATCCTCTTCTCCTCGGCGGTTTACACGTCGGACTCATGTGGATGTAGGCTGTATTTTCTTCCCCCGTCGCATATGTCCCTCAGGTGTCGTGGATTATGAACGCAACTCTTCGCCAAAACATTATTTTCGGTCGCGAAGAAGACGAAGATCGGTTTGTATCTGTGATCTTGAAACGAGCGCAATGTATTGACGGGTTCATAGACTCCGTGAAATGATCAAGGCTTGTTGTTTAGAGCACGATCTGGAGATGTTACCGAATGGGGAGTACACCGAGATCGGAGAGAAGGGTATCAACTTAAGTGGTATGTCATCCAATCTTCAAACATACCCAAAACTGATTAATTTGGGCATCCTCTAGGTGGACAAAAAGTTTGTTTCATTTTCTTGAGCGCTCTATTCACTCTGACAATGTCGTAGGCTCGTGTATCCCTTGCCCGAGCAGCCTACTCCGATTCGGACATCATTCTCATGGACGATTCATTGAGCGCTGTTGATGCATACGTGGGGAAACAGATACTCGATAACTGTATCCTGAGTGGCCCCCTGGCAGGAAAGACACGCGTTCTCGCTACTCATGCGTTGTTCGTACTCGACAAGACCGACTTCATCTACGTCATGGAAAATGGGAAAATCGCAGAGCAGGGTACATACAAGGTGAGGGTTCTTCTTGGCGTCACATGATACCCTCTAATCCTCCCCCAGGACCTGAAAGAAAACAGCGTTCTATTCTCCCAAATCATGGACGAGTACGGTTCTTTGGAAGCTACCAAGAAGGGTGCTGCGGGGGAAACAAAGGAGCAAGAATCTTCTGGAAAAGAGAACGGGGCACCACAGAAGGCGCAAATTGGACTGATGCAAGACGAGGAAAGACTGACAGGTTCGGTGTCCTTCAAGGTCTACGCAGACTACTTCCGTTTCTCGGGAGGTTTGATATGGGCACCAATGATCTTGCTGCTCTTGACGTTATCACAAGTTGCCCAAGGTATGTACCCAGTCTGATTTGTAGTACCTAATATTGACTGCTTCTAGTTGCCAACACTCTTTTCCTTGGATATTGGACCGCGGGGAGTATTCCCGGGTTCTCACAAGGAGAGTACATGGCTACATATGCGGGACTTGGCGCTGCGACAGCTGTATTCAGCTTTGGCCTGAGCTTTGCTTTGAGGCAAGAACACGATTCGTTCGCTGCTCCCTTCAATCCGGCTGACCCTCTCCTTCTCAAGTGTTTCAACCTTGATTGCTGGCCTTCGCATGTTCAGAACCGCTTTATTTGCGGTTCTTCGGTCTCCCATATCCTTCTTTGATACGACACCTATGGGTATGTGTCCTCCCTGATTCTGGACGAAACAGTATTCATGTTTGACACAGGTAGAATTACATCTCGACTGTCGAAGGACCAAGATACCCTCGACGCTGAGGTTTCCATGACAGCATTCCAGGTTCGTTGAAGATGATCCCGCTCTTTAACTCTCTTCTGACCTTCGATCAGTTCCTTAGCATTTTAAGGTGATTTCAGGACAACTGTTTTTGAGGATGAAACCTAATTGATATTTCAACAGTTCTGTTGTCGGCACAGCGGGTTTAGTGTTTTATACCTTCCCTTACCTCGGGATAATGTTTGCTCCAATGAGCGCTTTGTATCTTACTGCGGCTGTCTATTATCGCCGAACCTCTGTGGAGACCAAGCGGCTCGACTCCCTTATGCGATCTGCGCTCTATGCATCATACTCAGGTCTGTTTGTCTCTTGACGTACTTGGATCATGATTGACGTAGAATTCAGAGGCACTAACCGGATTGAGCACTGTTCGCGGATACGGAGAACAGGTATGTAATCGACGTGATGGCCTTCGCTCATTCCTCAATATCCCATTTTAGGGGCGCTTCGTCCACGCCGCAGAGGAAGGGTTGGATATGGAAAATCGGGCATACTATATGACAGTGGCTATTCAACGTTGGTTAGGCGTTCGCCTTGACCTTCTTGGTAATCTTCTCATTCTTGGGATTGCCTTATTCGCCGCCGGGTTCCGTGATACGGTGTCCCCATCGAAGACCGGTGTTGTTCTCTCCTATACATTGAGCAGTACGTATTCTCCTCATATCCTATGCGCCTCTAACTCATTGCGATTCAAGTTACCCAGATATTCTGTAGGTCTTTTTGATCACGACTACCATTCTTGCTAACATTTCTTCCAGCTGAACTTGTATCAACGTATGCCCGTAAACGAGCAAAATTTCAATGCGGTTGAGCGTATCCTGCATTACACCAAGCTAGAGTCTGAAGGAGAGTTGGCAACGCCTGATGATCCTCCACCGACATGGCCCGAACAAGGTGGGATACAATTCAAAGACGTCAAGTTATCATACCGTCCGGGGTTGCCTTTGGTCCTCAAAGGAGTAACTTTTGACATCAGACCTGGTGAAAAGGTGAGCCTCCATGACCTTTCGGATGCTGTTTGACTGAAGTTCGTTTTAACAGGTCGGCGTTGTTGGTAGAACTGGTATGTATCGGGATACGTAGGCGGTTCATCCTCATGATTTAACTGATTCCTTCAGGCGCGGGGAAGAGTTCCCTTCTTCAAGCACTGTTCAGGTATTGTGGCTTCCATTATCCTCGTCGTTATAAAATCTGATATTCTGCTCACTAGGATTGTGAATATCGAAGACGGCTCCATAGTCATTGATGGTTATAATACCAGAAAGATCGGATTGGACGTCTTACGTGGTCGCCTCGCTCTTGTTCCTCAAGACAACACCCTTTTCCTCGGAACGCTACGCGAAAATCTGTACGCGTGTCTTATACTGTGTTTGTGTAATACACACTGATTAAGATGCCGTAGCGACCCGCAAGGCACTCGTACAGATGCTGAAATCATATCGGCACTGAGGAGAGTCTGGTTGCTACCAGCAGAAGGGACAATAGTCGATCCGCTTCAAGAGGCCAAGTTCAGCCTCGACTCGGCTGTGAACGACGAAGGCTCTAATTATAGTGCGGGAGAAAAGCAACTCCTTGCGCTGTGCAGAGCCCTCGTCAAACAGAGCCAGATCATTGTTCTCGTAAGTGGCTCTACGTTCATTCGTACACTGCCCCTCTCAATCTGTTTCATGATTCAGGATGAGGCTACGAGCAGCGTGGATGTTGAGACTGATGCGAAAGTCCAGAGGACTATCCAAACAGAATTCTCAAGCTCGACATTGTTATGCATCGCCCATCGACTCAACACAATCAGTAAGTATATCCCTTGGATCGTTGATTGTAAGTGAATTCTGACTTCGTTCTTCAGTGTACTATGATCGAATCATGGTGATGGATGCCGGTGAGGTCGCCGAGATCGACACACCTCTGAATTTATATGACAAGGAAGACTCTATATTCCGCTCTTTGTGCAACGAGGCTGGATTGACCCGTCAAGACATTGTCAGGATCCGGTCTAGCGTTGCTCCAATTCCATGATGAAACAAACGTGCATAACTCTCACTTATAGACACGATTATTACGAGACTTTACTGTGTATTCACTCTCATAGATGATATCCTAATATGTTTGTTCACTGCATTTTCGCGAACCATTATTCTGGAGGGCGGCGAACCCGTCTGGACCATGTCAATGTTCTCGCGCGCGTCACATTTCACGTGCGCAGGCGTCACAGACGCGTATGTCACACGGGTAAATATGGTAACTCTTTTTACGAGAGAGGGGGCCTGGCGCCGGCTCAGGCGGCATGATACGATGATTGAACTCCAAGATTAGGCTTTTCAAGTTCCAGCTGGCTCCGAGTCGGGGAGGTGAAAGGGGCTATAAATACTGGGACGCACCCTTCCAGGAAGATGGAAGGACAATTAGAGAAATGTCCCAACTGCTTCATCCACCTCCTGCTCCGCCTGCGTTTGGAAAGGATAAGGTCGTTCCTGAAAGCGACGCGTCGTGAGTCGATCAATTTCATCAAGCTTGGCATTTGCCAAGTCGCTGAGCCAACTCTATTTCTCCAGATGGCTTTCGAAGTTGCTTTTTTCTTGGCTCGATCCCTTTTTGAAGGTTGGTTTCTCGAGGCCATTAGAGACTGACGGTCAGCGAATATTCTCCCTATTACCTCAGTCACAGTTGCAAAAGCTCACAGGATTTGAATTCGTTCCCAGATTTTTGGCAACTCCCGCCGTCACGTCTTACGGGGGTGTCAACAGACAACGTCGAGAAGAACTTCTATACCCGTTGCCCACCTGAGCACAGACCCATTTTTCTTCGTGACTCACAGTCAACCGCAGCAGTACGGCCTGGAGATTCTAACTCCACTCTCCGGACGCATGATACGCGCGTGTTGAATGACTCCTCAGAGAAGCCACCGCAGCATCCTCCTAAACCTAATCAAGGGTCTTCCAAACCTGCGAAATATGATTCTTCGCTACTGAAAGCCCTTCATGTGACATATTTTTGGCCTTGGTGGACCGCTGGTGTTTTGAAGTTAATTTCTGGTAAAATCCCTCCTGCGAAACCTCGAGAACGCTCATCTCCAACAACCCATTCACAGACACACTTAAGACAACAACCCCGTTATTGAATAAGGTTCTACTTACTTGGCTCACAAACTCATATCTCTACTACCGCGCAAGCGATGCCGAACGTGATGAATTAACCAAACCTAGAGGCATTGGTTATGGAATTGGACTTGCCTTTGCACTTTTCGTGATGCAAGGTAAATGAAACCTTATCTTGATGTCCACTCTCGCTCACCACATTAGGGCAGAGATCGCGAGTCTGGTGAGTCCGTCATCACTTGAGGAAACATCATATTAAATACCGGCCAAGATGTCCAATCACTTCATGCAAAGTGGGTCCACCCATTCATTCTCCCCTCCAGATGTTCTGAAAATTTCCCCTAGCTGCAATGACGATTGGGCTCTGCGTTAGAACCACGGTACGTTGCCGCCCTTGCGCTTTTGGGTATCGCTGCTGAACTCCGTCTTAGATGATCGGAATCATATTTCGAAAGTCTTTGAGGCTTAGTGGTCGGGCTCGCGTTGAGCACAGTGTTGGGCAGGTCACAACAATGGTCTCCACAGACGCCTCACGGCTAGATCGCAGCTGCTTCCATGCGCATAAGTGCGTGTTCCCTTCCCCGCTCAAACCCTGCTCTGACTGAGATACTGCATCACAGCTTGTGGGTCGCCCCAATTCAGGTGAGACTCTCAGAATCTACATGAAGTCTTCTGACATTCAGATGATGACCTTCGCAATAGATTGCTATTGGTGTTGGTCTCCTTCTCGGAAATGTAAGTCGCGGTTACGTATCTCATACACTCAACTGATTTCGAAAACGTCCACTCAGCTTGGATACTCTGCCCTGGTCGGGCTTGCAGTACGCAGACAATGTCTACTTTTTGGCCAGTTATCGAATGACGTGTCCACAGGTTCTGGTGTTCGGCTTTCCGATCCAATTTTATCTTGTTCGGATCATGTTTTCCGAGCGCAGGAAAGGGGTTGGAATTACTGATCAGAGGGTCCGGTTAACGACAGAGGTACTTCAAGGGATCAGGCTCCTCAAATTCTACGCCTGGGAGGCATTTTACGCACACAAAATAGGAAATCAACGAACAACAGAAGTACGAACAATCAGGCGGAGAGCGTGAGTATCTTTTGACTGCATTTCAAAGTTGCTCGAGAGCAAATGATCACCCAATTCTAGTCTCGCTCGATCGATCCTCGTTTCAGTTGTAACATTCCAACCTATACTCGCTTCCATTCTCTCGTTTGTGTGTCCATTCACCACATACGAATGACTCTTTCTCTGATGCATTTCTGATCAGATCACGTACGCGTTGACCGGGCACGATCTCAACGTTGCAATTATCTTCAGTTCCCTTCAATTTTTCAATGTAATTGTTCAATACTCGGGATACCGCTTTACGTACTGACCTGCACCAAAGATCATTCGCGCTCCTCTCATGTTGTTCCCCGCTGTTATCACAGTCATCGCAGATTCTCTTGTCGCCTTGAACAGAATCTCCAAGTTTCTCACTGCAGAAGATATGCCAGAGCCGTATTCACTCATGCCCAGCGGAGACTACGCTGTCGACATTGACGGTGATTTCAAATGGGAAACCACTCACAAACCAGGATCTTACACGGGTAAACCACGCCGAAAGGCGAAGGAGAAACCCAAAGGGGCTCGAAAGCCCAGTGATACTGGAAAAATCCAGGGATTATTCCATCCGAGGAAGCGTACACCTGATCAACTCTTGCCCACAAATACGACAGAATCGCGATATCCTGACGAAAAATTGGAGAAGAGAAGCATAGAATCAGACGTCGAGAAACCATTTGAACTCACAAACATCAAGCTGAAAATTCCCAAGGGGGCATTCGTAGCAATCGTTGGGCGAGTCGGTTCTGGAAAGGTTCGCTGTGAAAAGATGTTCCCGCCCCTACGATGTGGTATCTGATGTGAGCTTGTATAGAGCTCGCTGCTTCAGGCAATGATTGGAGAAATGCGAAAGACTCGAGGCAGCGTATGTCGACTCAACTACGTTTTAAGAGGTGTCTCATTCCCCCCTAGATTACTTATACCTCTGGCTTGGCCTATGTGCCTCAATCTGCCTGGATTATGAACGCGTCACTTCGACAGAACATCATATTCGGGCAGGATGAAGACGATGATCGGTATGTCAGTTTCCCATGAACCCTTCGATAGAAGTTTTTGATCACATATAATCAGTTTCCACGAGATTGTCAAAGCTTGCAGTCTGGAGCATGACCTTGACATGCTCCCGGATGGGGAACACACAGAGATAGGAGAGAAGGGTATCAACTTGAGTGGTATGTTAAGCCCAGCTTGGTTCTCATCTATTCCTGCCGACACTGAATTTATACGCGTCTGCTAGGCGGACAGAAGGTGTTTCTTCATTTATTTCTCGTCGATGTCTCAAGTATCTGACCTTGAAACAGGCTCGTGTCTCATTGGCTCGCGCAGCATATTCGGGGGCAGATATCGTCCTGATGGATGACTCTCTGAGTGCGGTTGACGCATACGTTGGGAAGCAAATACTCGAGAATTGTCTTCTCGACGGCCCATTAGCCGACAAAACGAGGGTGTTGGCGACTCACGCATTGCATGTCCTCGACAAGACCGATTACATCTACGTCATGGAAAATGGTATGATCGTAGAGCAAGGAACCTACCAGGTAAGAAAAATGACTTATGTTGATTCGACATCAATTAACCTAGTTGTACAGGACCTCATGAGGAGTAGCGTCTTCTTTGCACGAATCATGGATGAGTATGGTAGTTTGGAGAAAGAGAAGGCAAAGGAAATCCGCGATTCCCGTCCAGACATTAAACAAGTCACGAACGCTAAATCATCAGGCAACAAGAAGGGGGCAATGACACTCATGCAAGCAGAAGAGCGCATTACTGGCTCCGTCGCGCTGAGTACATATGCGAAGTATTTGCGTTTTGGTGGTGGCATCGTTTGGGGACCTATAATTCTTGTTCTGCTCATCCTCTCGCAAGGAGCCCAAGGTTTGAGTCTTTTCACCCTCTGATGGAGAGGCGATCGGTACTGATACATTCTATCAGTCGCTAACAATGTATTCCTTGGTTTCTGGACGGCTGAGAGTATCTCGGGATTCAGCGAAGGGGATTACATGGCTACGTATGCAGCTCTCGGTGTCGCGACTGCCATTTTCTCTTTCTCTCTGAGTTTCTCAGTCAGGTAACTTCAACGATTTTGAGGATTCCTATGGTCGCTCACTTATGTCAACCAGTCTTTCTACTCTTGTTGCGGGGTTTCGGTTGTTCAATGCCGCTCTGTTGGCCGTGCTGAGATCGCCCGTGTCATTCTTCGACACGACTCCGATGGGTAACACCAATGCTAATTTCATGAAGACCACCGCTGATTTTATTTTTTCAGGGAGAGTCATGTCACGTTTCTCAAAAGATCAAGATACTCTGGATAACGAACTTTCTGTCACCGCCTTTCAGGTATGTCCTCCTGCATTTCATGCGATATTGGCTTGCTCACGCGAACCGCATTCACCTTAGTTGTTGTTCAATTTCAGGTCTGTATTATTTTGCCTCATCTTTGGCCCCTCCGCTGAATCACCTCAACCCAGTTCTGTCCTCGGGACAGTCGTGCTCGTCTTCTATACTTTTCCCTACCTCGGGATTATGTTCGTACCACTCGTTTTCCTATACCTAGGGGCCGCTATCTACTACCGACGGAGCTCCGTGGAGACAAAACGACTTGATTCCCTCATGCGATCTGCTCTCTATTCATCCTATTCAGGCGAGTTTAGCCCATTTATACGTGACTGATCAAATCGTACTCACAAAAGCACCAGAGACGTTAACGGGGTTGAGCACCGTTCGTGGGTATGGCGAACAAGTAAGCCTCAATACCCCTAAAATGACATTCTCACTGATTTGCACCTATAGGCACGCTTCGTACGCAATGCAGAGGCAGGACTTGATATGGAGAACCGAGCTTATTTTATGACCATCGCGATACAGCGATGGCTTGGTGTCCGACTTGATCTTCTTGGGAACTTCCTCATCCTGGGCATTGCGCTCTTCGCGTCGGGTTTCCGCAAATCTGTGAACCCATCAAAAACGGGCGTTGTTCTTTCTTACACTCTGAGCAGTGAGTGTTTCCTCATTTCTCCGAATCCTTCGTTTTGATATCTTATCTTGTCTTTTGTTATCGCTAGTCACGCAAACATTTTGTAAGCAACCCACCTTTTCGAACAAACCACCTCCTAACAGAGTTCTCCCTTTAGCGGATCTTGTTTCTACGTATGCTCAGAACGAACAGAATTTCAATGCTGCAGAGCGCGTGTTGTATTACACGGAGCTTGAACCCGAGGGGGAACTCACAACCCCCAATGATCCCCCGACCAGCTGGCCAGATCGTGGAGAGATCACTTTCAAGGACGTCAAGCTCGCATATCGTCCGGGGTTGCCCTTGGTTCTCAAAGGGGTGACATTCGAGATACGAGCAGGAGAGAAGGTGAGAATCGTATTTCGTGGGATCAAGATCTGCTCAACTTCTTGCCTCGATAGGTGGGCGTGGTTGGAAGAACGGGTAAGGGACTTATCTTCATCATTGAGAACATTCGTTGACTCTGGCGGATTTGCAGGGGCCGGGAAAAGTTCGCTACTCCAGGCATTATTCAGGATCGTCAACCTCGAAAACGGATGCATCACGATCGACGGCTGCGATATCAAAGATATCGGGCTCGACATCCTCCGGGGTCGTCTCGCCCTCGTTCCCCAGGACAGCACGCTGTTCCTTGGGACACTCAGGGACAACCTGTGAGTGTGCCATATGCAGTACATCACCTAACTTATCACTGATATGTCATGCGGGGAAGTGACCCACAAGGAACCCGCACGGATGCTGAAATCATATCAGCGCTGAAGAGAGCATGGTTATTACCGCGGGAGAAGACCTCTGCGGATCCTATGGCGGAGGCCAAGTTCAGCCTTGATTCCGCAGTGAGCGATGAAGGGTCGAATTATAGCGCTGGGGAGAAGCAGTTGTTGGCATTGTGCAGAGCTCTTGTGAAGAACAGTAGGATAATCGTTCTGGTGCGTGTCTGCTCCTTGATGTGGCGTCATTTGCTCAACGTTTCCTGTAGGATGAGGCAACGAGTAACGTGGATGTTGAGACGGATGCGAAGATTCAAAAGACGATCCAAACAGAATTCTCATCTTCTACTTTGTTGTGTATCGCCCACAGGCTCAACACCATCGGTGAGGCGTTTCAGACCTGTCCAATCCTGACTAGAGCTGAGTCAAAATTGTAGTCTATTATGACCGCATCCTTGTCATGGACGCAGGACAGGTCGCAGAGTTTGATACACCGTTGAACCTGTTCGACAAAGAAGATTCAATCTTCCGTTCTTTGTGTAATGAGGCTGGGCTCACTCGCCAGGACATTTTGCGAATTCGCGCAAGTGTGGCCCCAGTCGCCTCGAGCAGTTTGTCACCAGCTTAGGCTCCTGGAATCCAAGATCTAATCAACATTAGTGTAATGTCCGTACATACGTCATCGTAGATGTTCCACCATTAGAGTCTATATACCCTCGCTTCTACACTTTCAGAATAGAGACAATGTTATCGATCTGTTTTTCGAAGATGGGGAAGATAATGCCTCGGCATGGACTCAGTGAATAAGGAATTATAGGAGGAGATGCTGCAAGCCCTCGAGTCAACCACGAATCGACTTGAAAACAATTGAGTTAATGATTTATCCCAAAAGGGATTGGCCTGAAAAAACTCACTGCACAATTGCCCAGTTCCAACCACAAACAAGAACGTCCAAATCCATCCAAACGGCCCAGAAACTTTACGTCCAGTAAATCTTGTAAAGGCTTTTTCGATGAAAAGACCGATAGGTTGAACAGCGAAGAAAAGCGTTACTCGATGGTCGACGCCACGATTCACCAGGTACATGGACCATTCGTGGTACAATCCCGATGCGAGGAATGTGCCGATGATCAACCCTGCTCGACCAGCGATCCATTGCCCTGGATACCCGCCGAGTACAAGGAAGGTTCTCCTGAGTCCTTGATGCCATCTCCTTGCCCAAAAGTCATGAACGGAGGTCGATGCCCAAGGATTATCAAACAAAGGCGGCCATGAAGTTGGAGAGTGTCCAAGTACCGCAACAGCAAATACCGAAAGCGCGGCATATTCCATGATCATTGATGATAAGAGACCAAACCCACCAGCAAAAGTGGTGAGCGCGAAGGCCAGGAGATGTCGAGGGAAGGGAGAGAGGTGGGGATAATATATGCTTCCGCCAGGAGGTGTCCCAATTCCAGGAAGACGTGCTAATGTAGAAAGGACGAGGTCTAACAAGCACCAGTGTACCACAGCCGTTTTTGCAGTAGCCAGCAGGAACGGCACCTTCTCCATGGGGCGGCGATCTCTGGGTATTGGGACTCCCTCACCAAATTTCCAACCATGACCCCGCGTTGAGTAAGATACGTCAAAGATGTCCAACAACCATTGAGGAAATATTTTCTGAAGCCGTGACGGAGGGTGTCCCTTTTTTCTTTGTTGTTTTCGGTGACTGACTTCGCCCCTAGCGGGTAACTCGGCCTCGCCCACTTTCAATCTCCCTTCTTTCGACAGTGCCAAGTCCAAGGTTAGAGAGACGACGGTCAAAGCCGAAAGTCCTACGTAAGGTCATCAGATATGAATGCTGCATCCAAGGGCGGACATCTCGTTACCTCGGCTCCAATCTACAAGGTGGGTATCTGGGTTATAGTCACCGCCGAAAGAAAACATCCCCTTGAGGCCTCCTACAACAACAATCGGAAGTAGGATCAAGCGGATTGTACGAGTATTCCGTCTTCGGGAGAGATAGCAGAGGTAGTAATAGGGGACTAGATGCGCATTCGCAATCAAGGATGCGGAGGTCGTGGTATTGGGGAGACGATCTTGAGGTGCTGGGATAAGCCATCGAAACGATTTATGCAGTATGTTCATCAACCTAGAGAAATGTCTCCCGAGTTGAGAAGCTCAAACGGATACTCTCATTTGAAAGTCCTCTCACCAGTTTGATTCCATTGTGCCCCTATGGCGACCCAGCAAGTCCCTTGCCCCGAGCACGGACGATGGAAGAAGGGAGCAACGAAGTGGTAAGGGACGACATCGTCGGGGCTGACACCTACTTATTATACCCTCACATTCCCCCTTAAATATGAGACTGCTGTTGTTGGTGTGCAAAAGAGGAATAGACTACGTCCAAAATGTTGTGGGCGCGTTTCTCGGTGACCGCCCATCACCGTCTAGGCCGCCGGCGGACTCGACGCGGTGGACCACCCTCGACGACGTTCAACTCTGACTAGTACGCGTCGTGCCGGCTCACCTTCAACAGTGGTCAACACCTCCAACGATGAGTACAAGAGCCAACCAGAATTCCCTTTTTACAACAAAAGCAAACCTCTCCGACCGACCACGATGATCAGGGCCATTCCGTCCTCATTCTCCCGAACTTTGCTGCGATCTTTTTCAACCCCTACCTCGGCATCACTTGCAGGAACAGTTCCGTTTCATGACTCTTATGTTCTCCTTCATACACGCCAACCACCATCGTCGTACCCAGGAAGGGTCAAATCTCGGCTCCAGCGGACGCTTCAACTTCTCGCTACGCAATGGGGCGGTGTCGTCAATTTCTCTTGGTCCCCGGAACAGCAAGCCTTGACACAAGGTGACGCCGCCAAGCCGGAATGGGAGAATGGAGATGAAGAAGCTTATCGGGCGACTGCCTTTTCTGCGTATAATGGGACATTGGACATTCCCGAGGTCAATATGCGGAATGTAGAAGAGGTTAATGCCCTGCTCAGCGCCCACGCATATCCGTCAAAATCTCCATCGTCTCTTTCTGCTTCCTCTCCCACGTTACACCTCTATGTTTGCACACATGGGGAAAGAGATTGTCGCTGTGGCGATACGGGCGGGAAGGTCTATGAAGCGCTGCGTCGTGAAGTGAAGGATCGTGGGTTGTGGGAGAGAGTGCATGTCGCTGGCGTAGGCCATGTCAGTGGACATAAGTACGTCCTTCATAAGTTTGTCAAAGATACTACTAACAATCATAACTAGGTATGCTGCAAACTTGCTTGTTTACCCTTGGGGAGAATGGTTAGTGAGCAATACGTCGCTCGTCCCGTCATCTAACCTGATTGTCTTCGCAGGCTCGGAAACCTAGACGAGTCAAACATTTCTGAAGTTTTCGAAGGGATAGTATCGCGGATGAACAGGCTACCTGAGCCCAACGTTACTCCTTCTCCACTGTGTCCTTCATACTGGCGCGGACGGATGGGCTTGGACAAAGAAGAGCAACTGACTCTACTATCTAGAACATAGACATAGACATGATTTTCATAATACGAGGTTGTTTCATCGTGCCTTCATCTTGTTTTGATCAGGATCGACGACATGAACCGAATCTCAGCCTGCTCATCCGACACACCGCGCGACTCTCCCATGCATACAACGTCCATCATACACCTCGATGGCTTCCGTCTGTGTTCCCTCGCCTCCGGCAACTGAAACGAATCAGCAAATTGTCTCCTTCGGACTTTTTTGAAAACGAGGAGTCATACTGAATAAAAACTATAAATGCTGTCAATACTCAGAACGTCGGTTGTATTGCTGGGTACTCGTCTTCTGTGATTGCATACGGTACGTGGTATCCCTCAGGTTCCGACCCAAATCTCACTGAGCAAGGCTCCTATAGATTCATCTTGTAGTTCTACCTCTCTTAAGGAAAATGCTGAGAATCATCCTACTTCTGTTCCTTTTCGCCATTCAGGCTCTATGGACAGTTGCTGCACCCATCCCGTGAGTTCGCACACCACAGCTTCTCGGAGCGAACTGAGAAGCGTCCTGTAGTATTCCTCCACTTGATAACACCAACCCTTCGTACAGTCATCAACCTCTGCTCGTGCCGAGGGACGCATGGTAAAGACCCCATAGCGGCATATATCCTGATTACTGACCAACTGAGTGGCTCTGTAGGAACCTCTTCGACTTGAAGAACTTACACTTTGGTAGCTATGGTGCCCCATCGCCCAATCCCCCAAAGACAAACCATCGATAGTTGGTCCCTGATCTCCGAAAGTCGTGTTTGTAAAACGATCAAGGACGTTTTGTTGTACATCAGCCTATTGTGCATGTTCCATATTTATTCGTCATCCGGTTCGATGATCCCTCTCACAGATACCTACGAATCCCGACTTCGGCGAGTGTGGATTCAGGATGGACGTATCCTTGGACGTATTTGAGTCGGGTTTCTCACAATTGTTTGTGAAGATCAGATGTTCGTCAGGGACATCATTTTAAGCGGTCGTGATCATCGTTTTGATGTTGCGGAAGCGAGCTGGGGTATTTTCATTGGTGGATGGCGATTTCGAGGTTTCGAAGACCTCACCACTACCTCATCCTTGCCCGAATCAACAGAATATCAGCATTCTCAGAACAAAGATACGGTGGAATTGGACATGAAGATTTCGGTTGTATCACTCAAGACTGTCTCATCTGCCATTGTTGACTTGAAGTTATGCACGACAATCTCAGGACAAAAAACATGGTGAGGGTCAAGCTCAGAACATGGTTCTTTTGAGTCAATCAAACGGAGACATAGCATTTTTTTTTCCAAATATGACAATCGACCAAGCATTTCACCTCACTGATCACATTTCTTTCTGAATCGTCTCTTAACAGGTATTGTCCCCTGATCATAGAAGACATGTCGGCATTGACAAGTCGTATCACTTCTGCAGTATACAAACCCTGCTCAAACGTCAAGAAAGCGTGAAGGGCACATGCACTCGCCTGGTCATATCTATCGTGGAGAGTGCACTCAAAGGAAAGTTCGTTTCTGTGTCGAATTGTCAGTACCTCTCTTCCTCCTTCGAAGACTCCTCTCATATATCTATTTCAAGCCTCTCTTTGATAAGTATAGGACGTGTTCCGAGTTCTTGATTAACGCGGGTGTTCAAAATTGAAATCGTAGCTCTCGTTTCCCCATACGGTCCCTCCACAACGTCCATCCTTGAGTGGCTCTCTTGTGAGGAACGATCATAATTGAGATACGGTATGTTCCAACTGGTAGCAGCGTGGCCACACGATCTTCCCAGTGATTGCGGCTTTCAAATCGCGGCTTTTACGGCGTCGCCTATGTCGCCTAAACTCACTCGGAGCCTCACCATCTCGGCTTCACCCCTACAGCGCCTTCGACACGAAAAGTTTTGGGGATCGATTTGCGCGATATGTTGACAATGGAAGGTGAGAATATCATTGTATAGCAACACCGCCCGTCTGATGGTGATGATCTCAGGGTTCACCCTTCTAGGACAGGGAGTCTTCTGGAACATACCGACTCGTGTCCGGAGAGAGTAAATAGGATACTTTCTGTGTCCAGGTATGGAGGGTAGAGGAACGCTTCTGTGAAAGTGCAGGGTCCGAAAAGCCCCCTTGTCACTTCACAGCTTGCCCTGAGCTGTCCTTCAGGGCCCTCTCCCGACGTGATCGTTCTCATAGAACAATTATGGAGCGCGTTGGTTCGAAGGAAGATGGTTGGCCTACATGCTATTGGTTAGGATTCCTTTCATTGTCACGATTGCCACCTGACTTTGGTTCTCTTAGTGTCGTGAGTCACTTGGACTGATCGAACTCAAGTCTGAGGCACTTGAACAAAGATAATTGTCGGGGAGCCGTCCTCAGCAAGACACAGAATGCTTCGCGAGCGCATTGCATTAGTTAGAACCCACAAGTACCCCGAATCAAAACGCCGGAAAGAAGGGCAATTACTTCACTCTATACACTTCGTTGAGTGAGCGTCTAATGTTTTGATTGAGTGGCGGCTCATGTGCCTTATGTCTCAATCGGAAGGGAATTCGGTATCAGCAGAAAGAAGAGGGTATATATGAGATGAGATTGACAAAGAGGTAGGAAAACTACAGCTAGATTAACGAAGGGACGGGCGAAGCCCTCAAAGGACTTCCGACACAAGATAATGAATGGCCCAACCCGACGGGAGCGATCGGGCTGGGTTGGGCTTCACGAAACCGGTAAACTAGGTTATCGAACTTGGTGCGGGTGGGAGGGTGAATGTATCTTGTCTCTACGATGAGCATTTGATTGGGTAGAGAAAAAGGGGGTTCCCTGTCAGACTCCTTCCCGTCTGACCATGGGTGGTTGAGCAATCATATGTAATCAGTTCACATGTACAAAATGACAGAAACTTCCTCACGCTCTGTACATTACTCATGCGAAATTAGATAAACATGTAAGGCTCAAACCACCCACGGCCGACTGGCATAAAACATATACAAACACCCCCCGCCACCGTGGCTGAATCTGTCGGAGGTCAGAATTGAACAGAAAAAAATACATGGCACTGTGAAATTCAGACGGAAAATACGATTGATTTATGGAACGAAGACCCCTTCTCAGCCACACTGAACTTCTCATCATGGCTTCTTCTGCAGAATCCAGGATCCCAGACATAGCGGAAGCTCGGAGAAGATGCCAAGAGGTCTTTGGGTGTCGCCTCTGTCTCTGGCAGTACAAAGTCCTTGAAGCGACATTAAAGAAATCCAACATCATTCTCGACGTTGGCACTGGTGCGGGGAAGACACTGGCGTTCTTTATGCCTCTTCTCTTCCAACGAAATGGGATACAAATAATTGTCACGGCATTGAACGTTCTTGGAAACCAGAATGTTGAGACGCTCAACAAGGTCGACATTCCTGCGATCTCAATTACAGCCAAGACAGCCAATGTAAACAATTTCCGGGTGAGTTACTTTCGAGAATGAGTGATACTCAGACTCACACCTCATCCAAGGCGATTGAAGAAGGAAGATATAGAGTTGTGATCGTGAACCCAGAGGAGTTGTTGAAACGGGGAGGAGGCTTCGAGAAATTGTTCAAGAAGCCGGACTTCGTATCGCAAATATCAAACGTGGTATTTGACGAGGCACACTGTATCAGCCAGTGGGGATCTTTCCGTCCCGAATATCGAGAAATCTCGCGGCTTCATTATCTCCTACCGAATGTACCAGTGACCTTGGCATCTGCTACATTTTCACCCCAGATACTGGCGGATATCATCGAGACTCTTCAGATCCAAAAGTCTTCTTTGATTCATATCCATCTATCTAATGACAGACCAAACATATCTATTGGCGTCCGGAGGATCCAACATACTGTCCACAGCTTCCAGGATTTAGCGTTTCTGATCCCAAAGGACTGGAAAGAAGGCGACCCACCTCCGCCGAAGTTTGTTGTCTTCTTTGATAAGATCAGTGATACCGTGACAGCAGGCAGATTCCTGCGATCATTGCTGCCACCCGAGCTCCGTGAAAAAGTGCCATGGGTACATTCAAACATGACAGCGGTGCACAAAGAGCAGGTTATACGGGACCTAAGGGATGGAAAGATATGGGGAATATGTGCTACAGACTCGTTTGGGATGGTGAGTCCATTTTTGATACCACGCGAAACACTAACTCAAATTGTTTGAAGGGAATCGACTTACCAGATATTGTGCTGGTCATTCAGTGGCGCCTTTCGTGTACTCTATGCACACTATGGCAGCGACTCGGCAGAGGAGCACGAGATCGGAATCTACGAGCAGTCGGGTTAATATTTGTTGAGGGGAGATATTTTTCCGAGGACAAGAGGAAGGCCGCCAAAAGAAAGGAGGAGAGGGAGGAGAAGAAGGCAAAAAAGGAAAGCGCACCGCTCTGGAAAATATTCGAGGGCTGTTGCCGCCGAGGAAGAGGGCACGAGTCGCAGAGGAGGTCGCAGAAGAGGTCCGAAGCGAAGACCAACCAATCGAGGTTGACGTTGACATCGATGACGCCGAAGGGGACAATGGGGAAGACGAGAGCGAGAGCGAGAGCGAGGATGAGGGCGAGGGGGAGGGCGAGGGCGATGGCAATGGCAATGGCGAGGCTAGGGGAGACCCAGAGATGCACGATATTCAAGTTGATGGTGCCGGAAGGGTAGTAGGGGATGAGGGACAGCCAAGTGAGGAGATGCTGGCAGAAAGGCAAGCGGAGTACCACAAGGTGACGGGGAACGCAGCCGGAGAAAGGGAAGGGAAGGGAAGAAGGAGAAGGAGAGCGGCGACGACGAGCAAGTTGTCGTTGGTGTTGGACGATATAATCAACGCAGATGAACACGGTTTCGGTTGCCGGCGCCTGCCCATCAAATTGTTCTTTGGGGCCGCGCACGTGGGTGAGATCATTGAATTTTCTTATCTGGTAGCTTATCTGATCGATCTCCCATCACTGGCAGGCGCGGAAACCACCACACCCAATGAATGCGACCCGACCACTCCGGCTGGTTGCTCGCGCTGTCAACCCATGCCACCAACGACGCCCTCGAACCCCCTCATTTGTTGTGACATCCACGATCCTGGCTTTTTCAAATCGCTCCCTGTATCTCAAGTTGTCAAGGCCAAGCAGAAGAAGAAGACATCGTGCAAGTCCTTCGTACCTGGTCCACGCGAGGCAGAACTCCGAGTTGCATTGGATCGATGGAGGATGCACACAGTGAGCACCGAATACGGTACTGCATTTGCGAGTGACATTGGGGGGTCGCTTGTTCTTCCCAACGGGATCCTAGAGCGCATTGTTGTGTGCTCACACGGCAACCATATCCGCACAGTCCAGGACTTGGGAAGGGAGACACAGTGGTCGGAGGTTGATAGATGGGGCGATGAAATTCTCGGGATTATCGAGGCCCATGCCCCCAAAACGGCCGCCCCAGGTATGTACCATCATTATTTTATATCATACTTGCTCACCGCAGCAATAGCCCCGCCAGAAGCTTCTCGAGAGGGGACGGCCCCTCGCACGAGACGCAAGCCGTCGCAACCGTCAAAATGTTCTGTTTGCCGTATGCCCGGCCACAACAGTAGGTCTCTCTCACAGTAGTTTATTTCCTGGCTCATGCTTGTCTCACCAGAAAGGTCGTGCCCTCGGAACAACACTCCTGGGAGGCCGAACACCACCACCACCTCCTCAAATCATCCGCCGCCCCTGCCCCAGCCTTTCTTCGTTATTCCCCAGCACCATGGCTTCGCTAGTACAATCCCTGCCCCACCCGTCGTATCAGCCGCTCCGAATCCTAGTCTTACGATGTCGGTCTTCTACACGCCACCAACCATGCTCGTACGTATATCTTCATTTCACGTTTCATAGTTCGAGGTCAACACTCAGGTCTTCGCTCTCAGGCCGCGCCTCCGCTTCTATCTCAACCTCACCAACATCACCCTCCGCATTCCCCGGGGCCATAAAATTAGTCGTCATCAATGCGTGAAATCCCTTGTCAATCATGTCTGCGATGACCAAACTGCTTTTTCGCCCACGTCTTGGCTCGTGGGGTGATGTTTGTTCAATTTTGCTTCGAAGCACAGCAAGTGTCGCCGTCATATCGCGTTCAGTATGGCGTGTGGTCAAATGGCTGAGTACCATATTCTTCTCCAAATTCAAGTGACAGTCCCGAAAGATCTCGACTAGGAGAGATTCCTTGACTATATTTTCCACGGTCTTGTTGGGTCCTGCGACAACATTGATTGTCTGGATAACACTAAGTCAGTGGAGTTCAATCCAGGAAAAGGTACGATCCCTTATCACCTTTGTGTATAGGTTGTTCAACTCGACACACCAATCCATAGCGCGGAATCTTCCCGCCTTTCCAGAAGGGTTAATCAGCATGCTGTGTCGTACAGCACGACTGGTTGGTTTTTGATCAGCCGCGCATCATCAAAACATCTGGGTGGTCGTACGTACGCGAGTCCTCGATCGAAAACGAAGTGAACATTGTGGACATGCTGAACTATCGCCGCAGCATACTTGTGCTTTCCAGTAGCCTTGAACAAGGCTGTCCATGGTAGAAAACAATGTTCAACACGCCCGATGTCGCCAATGTTCATCGCGTACGAAAGCTCCTCATATAAGAGGTAATATTGATTTACGATTAAACCATTTTCATATTGCTGATCACGAGTTCCTTGTGGTTGTGAACGTAGTTGAAATAGGCTGTCGCTGCTTGCGACATAGTCCATTGCGAGGCGATTGGCCAACTCCTGAAGATCGTGGATGGTGGGTTCTGTTCCCGCGAATTGCTCAAGGGACGTAATTGACGGGTTTTGTTTCTTGACTTCAACACGCCAACAATCAAGCCGGCGACAGATTCCATCGTGAGTGATGACTTGATGCATCCGTCGGAATCCAGGGTTCGATTGAATCTTTCCAACTTCAGAGGCTCGAAGAGTGTGAACATGGGCCATGACTGACGATTCATCCAGCCGTCCCAAAGGTTGGCGAATGAATATACGCCAGAGAGTATCTGCGCAAGCCATCTTCAAATGAAATAAACCGAACACGAAGATGACAAATTGAAGTCGCCGGTATGGAGAAGCTTCGATTGCTCGTTGTAGCTGGGCAGCTGTGATTCGTTCGCCTGTTGCGAGGTCGCCATGGAATAGTACGACATATTCAACAAGGCTCTCGATGGTTTCATCATCAATTTCCATAGGATCTCCAACTCCTGCTTGGGCCATTAGGTTTATAATGGCGTCGATATTTCCAGAGACTGTCGAGTTACTAATATTCATCGATTGCATTGGACAGGTTCGGGTTTTTGAAAGCAGAATCTTCTCAACGTCTTCAGGTTCGCCAATGAGCGTTCGGAATTGATGGAAGTACACTGGTCCCTCATGTACCAAGGTATGTAAGAACTTCCACGCATTCCACCGATCTCTACACGTCATTCCCTCTGAATCCTTTATCCGCAGATGCGGCTGTATCTTCAACAGGTTTCTCCAATTGGGTTTCGTAGCAAGATTAGGACGATTGTCGGGTAGTGTATCATTGAGTTGGGATTGTTCCCATAACTTCTCTGAACACCGCAGATCCTCTTTTGATGTTCCTGCGGGCAGAGGGAAAAGGAGAGCAGAGGTTAAATGATGTAGGGAGTCGGCTGAATTCTCAATGGTGGGGATGGAAGACTTTAGGTCTACATCGAAGTTATCAAATGCGTATGCAAACATGAGTGTCTGGCCAAGGTCCCGTATGTTCTGAATGGCATCCTTTGAGAGAGACGTGATGGCATCTTGTATGGCACCAAGAGATATCGAGATCCCCATTCGAGAGAGGACTTCTATGACTTTTTCCGGGGTGTTATTTGCGTGACAGAAAATCCCAATGATACTGGAGAGGGCATTGCATTTCTGGTTGTGTGTCGTCATCATCACAGATAGAGTTGTCACTTTTCGCTACCAGGAATCTAATCAACTCTCAACTCTCTTCTCATGAGAAGTCTTATGCTTACAATTGTTAGAATGGCCTCTCGACGTTCGGCTACCTTCCGAGCTTGTGCTCGAACTGATCCAAGTCCACCATCACCTCTTCTCACCGCTATCAAATTCTCATTCTCGAGCCCTTCAACCTGTCGCCAGTAACTATCCTCCTCATCAATCTCATTTAACTCTTCTTTCTCTGTCTGCCCCTTCCTCTCAGTACCTCGCATCAGCTTTCCGAGAATATGCCACAGGTTAGGTGCCAAGCGAACCATGTCTTTCGCAAGGTCCTCAATCATAAAGTCCTGGATTTGTTCAGCTGAAGCATTCTTTGCTCCAAAATGCCAGCCATTATCCTTGTCGACCAATTCTTCGACTTCTGAGAGATAGACTTTTTCGGCAGCACCCTGGATTGCTGCCTGCACCTCACTCTTCTCCTGGAAAGCTGAGATAATCAGTGGTGTAACCAGTCGAATCTCGTTAAGAAAATATGATAGATCGAGAGCATTTGCATCAGCAAAAGAGATTTTGACTGGACCTCACTGGAGTCTTCTGAAACAAACTGGATATCACTGGACAATACTGAAATTCTGGACACTTGTTCCAGAGTGATCCAGCTAAGTTCAGCTATCTTGGAGATCCCGGGTTCAGAATAACATCCAAGTCCAGTGAACAGTTGAATCAGTTGTCCAGTGGTCATAAAGTTCAGTGGACAGTTGTATCAGTTGTCCAGTAATCATAAAAGTCAGTAGTTCAGTATACTAATTCAATCCTTGGTCGGAATTAAAAGAAATCATAACCTATGAGAAATTGTTATAAAAGCAACCACTAACTACCTGATACATTCGTGAGAGTGGTAGTCTATATAATGATTTACATAGAAATAATCAAATGCGTCAAGGGAATATGAGAAATGAAAATCCCGCGGAAGAAACCGATTTCCATAGACACCGATCAGATGACATGCACGGACAATGCTATCAAGTGAAACAATTGCAAACCGGGGAAGTTCATCTTCAAATTCTGGTTCGACAATCCACATCCCGGTGAGATCATCAGGCCCTTCACCTAATGTGTCAAACCACGAGATCAATACACATGGATAGTCAACCCCATCAGACGAGATCCGAAGAAATGCATGAACCCGTCCGACAAACATCCCTCGAAATCCATCCATCTCATTTGACATCTGAATAAGAACGGTATCATGGCGTTGATACTCCCCCCGCCACAGGTCCGTACTCCGAATGAGTTCACGATGCATACCGTGAGGGCCAGAGACTTCACTCGGGGCATAAAACGTAGCTGATGCTGAATTATATACATGGAGCGGACCGTCAATCTGAGGACAATCCTCCAAGTCAACGTCATCAGAAGTGAGTTCTTCATCGTCGTAGATTTGGTCCCAAAGGAACCGGCGACAGAGTTCAGTGAGACGTGGACACCCGAACCGTTCTCCGAGTTCTTCAGAAAGACCAGAATAGGCTATACCATGACGCAGTCATGAGTACATGAATAAATGATTGATAAAGATATACCTTTCTTCGATGCAAGCTTCATGAATGAGGTAACTTGCGGACCATCCACATGATCGATCTCATTCTCATCTTCATGGCGCTCGCGATATGCAACCTCCGGGAGGGCCAGGTTAGCATCATCAACCAGTCCGAGCTGAATTTGTGTGGCAGTGAGGACATCGTGATGTAGCATACCCCGGTGAGCGAAATTGATTCGTTGGGCACTGATTTTGCTGAGGCGGACATTGGTTCGCAAGATCTGAGACAATGGATTGTGATGGTTTGATGCTCGCCATGGTTTCTTGACAGCGGTGATGTGCTTGGACTCCGTTATCGAGGAACAGAGTCCATTGGGAGATCCGAAGAGGATAATCGACCGAACGTAGTGCTGAAGCGCATGTTGGCGTGGAAGACAGAAACCATCGGGCCGGATATCGTATTCTTCGAAGATCTGTCGAAGGTCGTGGAATCTTCGAAGTGATTCTTCCATTGCATTGAGGTCATGGGCCGTGTGGGATGATCGCCGTGCGAGGTAGCAGAAATCATTGAAGGCGACAAGACATCGGACCATGTCATCGGGAACATGGCCGGTAATGGCAGGAATCAGGACCTATATCATAGAGGGTTCGGCGCACAGATTAATACTCATGACAATGCTCAGAAGATAACCGACAAGATACCTTCATTAATGCCTTCGAATCATTCCCGGTCCATTGCTTGAACTTGCGTCCTTCAGGGAACCGGCGAAGTCCGGGATATGATGGGACAGCGGCAATCCTGGACCCCATTATTGAAGACGCAACAAAGAATGAAAGATGTACACACCGTCGATCGATATCGTCCAAAATGGCCTTGGCATCCTCGGCAGTATTGTCAGTTTTGATGTATTGTTCAATCCAGGTCACCAGGTGATCTTTGAAAGTGCCCTTGATGAGTTGGTGAAGAATATCGGGTGATAAGAGTTCATGAATATCGGCCCGTGGAAAATTTGCAGTAAATGGCTACATGCGCAGTTATTGGCACATCAATATCAGGAGATCAAAGCTTGTTATTGTAGAACACCTTACCGTCACACCAGAATTGATCCCAAAGGCGTCCCAGAGAATACTGTCCGAGTAGGGGCCCGCAAGTAGTTGCTCAGTTATCTCGCGGCACCGAGGAGGCCCTCGAGTATGAAGGTCCTGGGAGAAACACCTAGAGGGTACCAGTACCGTTAGCACATAGAATTGGTGATAACAAAAGGATTCAGCACATACTTCGGGCACTTGCCTTGAACGATACCCGCCAGTAGTACCTGCTCAGGATAGTCCGCAATGAACGGACCTATCTCGAAAATGACACGCCGGAAATGTCCGTCCGGACAGCGCATCACCTGTGGCGTTGTCATCCCCTGTCGAAGGGTTCAAGGAGATGCGTGAGTGATATATGGTAGAGCTGCTTCTTGAAGAGACGGAACTCTTTGGTGTTTTCATCTGCTCGAGCGGCTGCCAAGGTAACGCCAAAGTCAGTAACGTGTCACAACAAAAAGAACTCTTCACTTACCCTTCGGGATAGCAAGAAACGCTACCGGGACAACTGCATCGCAATGACCCCGTCGCATTTCATTATGGATATTCCCACACGACATATAGACCGGGTGAAATTCGGTATTGCCAGTTGCAACAGATACCGTTGTCTTGTCGGAGCCTAAGATAACTGGTGACAGCATTGCACCATGGGTGGCGGGATCCTGTGCAATAATGTCCTACAAGAAGTATCATTGGTATGAGAAACAAAGCAACACCGTGACAATGAGACACTGCGTACCGCTTGCTTCCAGGCCCACCGCCCAGAGAACAGGTTACTCCACTTCCGTGCGCCTTCTGGAGTATAGGCCTCGTACGGAACATAATCGAAGGCTTTCGCAAAGTCTTGATTCTTGAGGAAGGTCTCCTGGACTTCGTAGGTATTGCGAGTATGAATCGTGTATGTTTGCCTCTTCCATGATGGCGAATTCTCATCCACCAGCCCCGTATACCTGACATCAAATGAGGACCACGCTGCGTCGCCGAAAGGGATCTCATCGATGTGTGCAAGGATGTCATCCACGTCATTGTACATTGTCCCATCAATTCCCTTCTGAAGACACCATGCAGCCCAAATGCGGAGCTGCGAATTGAGGTCCTCCGCTGATGAAAGTGATTTTTCGAAAGCGAACTCGGCGAACTCAAAAGCCGCTCGGTTTTCGAAAGGAGACCAATCGTCTGGCGGTGGTGGTTGCTGAGGAAGAGGTGGCTCGCCTTCAATGAGGAAGTTTCCATCCTCGTCACAGGGCAGTGCTGAAAACAACAGCGGAGTCAGCATAATAATACAAAAAATGAAGGTGAGGAGCATACCGTTCAACTTCTTGTGAAACTTGTATTCCAATGCGGGTTGGCGGGGCCTTTCAGCGCGATGATAGTTCCGTAGATGCGTTTGGAACCCTGTCCGTGTTGGCCATGTGCGCTCGCAAAGGGAACAGAAGTATCCCATAGTAAACGTGAGATATGAGAGTTGGAGCGCGAAATGGGAGGTGGTGTCGGAATGGGTGATCGCTGAGTCGCTTTCCTTGAGAGAGGGGCAGAGCACAAGGTGGTGCTACAACAGTATCGGCGGAGAAGACTGAATTGGAAGAGATCTAGAGGTCAGAACGAATATCCAAGAGATCTTGAGATTGTGACCGACCTTTCACATTCCGGCATCCTGAATCTTTGTGAAGACAAGGCGATTTGCAGGCTACACTGGATGGATTACCCAGGTGGCTCCCGGGTGGAGGTCGTACCAGACTTGCTCTTCACACCCGCGTTTTCAACTCGGATCACCCCGTACACAACATGGTCAGCAAGCGAGCTCACTGCTTGTTGCACCGACACCGATTTGAAGGATGAGCCTGCACCGCAACCTCGGTCTTGCGAGGTCGCTGCTTGTTGCACCGACACCGATTTGAAGGATGAGCCTGCACCGCAACCTCGGTCCTGCGAGGTCGCTGCTTGTTGCGCCGACACCGATTTGAAGGAT
>JANAWD010000322.1:0-45622 GCA_027627245.1 Meripilus lineatus | reverse complement strand
GGTATAGGGGAACCTTGCTCAAGTTCCTGTGCTCGTCGTTGCCGGTGTCGGTTTGTGAGCGGGGGTGGAGTCGGGAGTGGCTGGGAGCCCGACTGATGCATGTGAGCTACCAGCAAGTGCGATATCAGATGTATCGTGATCGTAGAATTGGACTTCATCTGTTGAGGGCGGATTCGTTGATTGCGATGCAGCGGGATCTGATCGAGCCGTCTTTCTTTCGTGATAGGACAACACACCTCCCGTCGATATAGACTTTTCTGGACGGCTTGCGTTGTCTTCTCCATGTGGGGGATCCAGAGTGAACGGTCGGATTCCACTAGGTGGATCCAAGGTCCTATTCGCGTTCTGTGAAAGGGTTTCTCTGTCCCCACTGATGGAGGCATATCTACGGCGTCTCCGCCAAACCAGATACGCTAAAATGATGGGGACCAAAAGTACAGCTGCTGCGGCCACAGACACCCCTGTTATCAAAGGGACATTCGCGTTTTTGGTAGGGCTCGTGCTTTGGCTTGCAGTTGAGTTTGGAATTTGACTTGCAGTTGGGCTCGAACTGTGGCTTGCAGTTGGGTCCGTGACCAACCCAAGCGCTGCATCAAGCACTGGTAGAGCTGCAGCTTGGCCCCAAGGGAGAAGTTGTCCATATGGGGGTCCTTGCCATTTTGAGGAGAACTGGTAAACACCTGGTTCGCTTGCGAGATCCAAAAGGGCATTGTACTGGAATAATCATCAGGTGCTCAATAATGACGAGGTGGTGGTGTAAGGCACCGACCTGAACCGTGAGAAAAGCTTTGATGAGCTGAGCTATCGCCGTAGTGGGGTCAATGCGGCTCCAGGCGACATAGATTCCACGAACGAATAGCCCTGCGTAAAGGATACTCAGTGGAAGTCGAAGGTTAGCTGGAAAACATGAAACCGCATACCCTTCGTAGCTTGTCCCTCACCGTCCAATCGATTCAGTGGGTCATCCGAGGTATGTATGATTTCAGATCCTACGATGTGACCATTTAGTGCTTTGCCGAGTCGTAAGACCGTGGTGAGGTACCGTTAGCAAGGATCCCATTCAGTAATGGAAAACCTGGAGATTTGATGATCCCGCCAATCAGATTCTGTATGCTTTGAAGAGAATAGGAGGTTATTCGTTGTAATAATCTCGGAGTGTAACACTCACAATGACATCCACTCTGAGTTTCCTGTGGCATTGGCATAAACACTGATTCCCTCGAAACAGAGGCCAAGGATGAAGGCTTGAAAGAACGGGGAGGAAGAACATGCATCATCTGGACTTCCCGCACCAGAGAATGTTATACCCTCATGTATCATAGTGCCATTGTACAAGTGTAATTTTATGAAGTTCAACGCAAGTTCAGCTGCGTCTGCATATTTGCTATCCGAAGTTGCTTCGAACAGGTATGCGGATAGCCTAGAATGGTTTCAGCTTTACACCATGTGAGTCTTCGTGCTACGTACGCCACAAAACCGCTATGAGGACATAGGAAAAATTTAGTATGTGACATGATCTGCTCAAATGATACATAGGAATGCAACATGCCATTGAGTTTCACCGTTAACTGACGGGTTCGTCCCATTCGCATCCTAAGGCCGTTTCAATGCCAAAATTCTTGGTCATGCTATGATGCGTCCCTTACCAGAAACACTCCTCCCGCAGTGGATGCTACATATACGTCCTCGGTGAGCTTATATCTCTGAGTTAAACCTCACAAACGCACCCCCTTGACAAGTCTTTGCAAATGTCACGTTCATACGTGGGTGGGTACCCGTAGCAGCATCTTGCTCGGAGATGAGAAAGCTGCTCACTTCATCCCATAACGTAGCTGCGATATCCAAGAAGCTACTGTCACTGTACGCACGAAAGGCATAGACAGCGGTAAGCGCCCATTCCCTACGCGGAATACAGTCAGTAACACATATCAGGCCTATATCAGGAGCCAAGATGGGTGGAAATTACAAGGGTTCCCAGTTGAATCCAGGCTCCTAAAATTACGGCCATGGCATGAGCAACATCTTCATCTATTTAAATCTTCACATACTCTGCAATAAATGATCTATATGGATTTCAGCATGAAGACGTGGCCTTACGCACGAGGCTGAGTAGAATCCCGGATTTAATGCAGGGACAGATGTCAGCATACTCTGTACAGTCCCTTTGTGGCTCATATTTGATGCCAGTTGATCATAGAGGGATATGGCGCAATATAACTCGGCAGTTTCGGCGAACTCCAGGCCTGTCCGAGGTAAATGAACGAATACAAGGGAAGACTGAAGCTCACTCAATGACACTCACCGCTCACCTGCAATATATCAGCACTAAAGAGAGGGATAACACTCTCAACGACAGATTGAGCGATAACGGCCCGTTCGGACTGTGAATGATTTGAAGTAGGTTTCTATGACATCTCTCGTCAGGGTTTATGCTCTATGGGGCGAAAGGGTCGACAAATTACTGACCCGCCACGAAGGTGGGATACTAAAGTCTTGACAACGGCTGAGCGTGATCTGTAGGTAGAGGATGAACAAAAGCATGCCAATCGAATATCGAAACCAGAGCATTTGAGAGGCTCTTCGGAAATCGGGTCAAAAAGTGGGGGCTCTAGGTACTGCTCAGAGCAAAGAGCTTTCTTTAAACCAAAACTACCTGGCGACGACCGGACATCTGACGTAGCGGCGCTCGTGCCAACTGTTCCGGATTGCATGATACGACGAGAAAATGATTCTATCAGTCAGGTAGCTGCACCGAAAAGACTCAATGTCGTAATAGATTCCAGAAGAGGCACTCGGCGGTGGGTTGCCGCGTCAATAAGAACGCCAAAGAGACAAAAATAAACATAGAACCGCGAAATTGATGTCAGATCCTCTGAGAAGCGGTGTTCGTACAATCGCTAACCTGCAAGAAATTGTCAGTAAGCATCAGAGCGCGGAGATGGTCCCCACCGAGTCTGAAGGATCATTCGACGCGTGATATGGATGTCCAAAGAAAGTCTGGTAACCGTTCGTCCCTAGACTGTGCAACGTCTCCCGGGCTCGAGGGTAGCCTCCTCACGCCGTTTATATTACTGGGGTGCACTTGACATTCATGAGCAGTGGTTGTCTTCGATCCGCGTCGGAACGGGAGAAACGAGACCCTCGCGCGTCTCAGAAGGAAGACAAATTCCACATGCGCTTCTGTATTTGAAACCAACAAGAAGGAGGAGACTTTGTGTTATTCGGCCTACAGTATCACTAATCCAGAGGGAACAAAAGGGTAAGTAGCATCAAATCGAGACTTGAAATGGACTTGCCATTCGATCCCATAGCACGAATAGAACCCCGATCAACTCGAGGTCAGGAGAGAAGAGTTGTGTTGGTCACAGAAGTTCCCTAAACAGAGGCTCAGCATTCCGCAAACCGATACAGAGCGCACAAGGCAGTGTATCTGAGAATCGTCAAACCCAAAGTAACCCGATGACCTGAAAGGCGATATCGAGACACACCAGATTCGGGGATTCCTTGACCATCAGTTTCGAGATTTCAAGTTAAAACTACCCATCTTGCGATATTATTGCGTCATGAGCAAGGATTGTTAACAGAGTGAACATGAGCGTTGTCTCTCCATCCTTTGATCGTGAACTCGAAGAAACTTGGGCGGACTGCGCCTCGCGATCGAAGACCCCGAACACTGCCACGTGGGCCACATCACGTGCAGTTTCCGTTGGCAACGAAGATTGGTGGATTGGCCATGCACCAAGAGCAGATGAGAAATATCTATGGTAGAGAGCATTTGAATAATATTTTGTTGCGGTAGGACTGGGATACGAATGTCGCGTTGTCGTGTCGTGTGCGAAATGGTGAGAGGATGATTCAAGTCGCGTGGCCAAAGGCAGGGCCGCTGCGATTTGTCCGGCGCTGGTGGCGGGCCTCACACTGCTTCCCTCCGCACTTGCCTAACCATTTCTCTTTCCTCCTCCTCACTTGGCGTTTTCTCCTCTCCCTGAGCAGGGTCGTTCACTCCTTGCAACTCGGTAACACTGGACTAGATTCTTTCTCGCCTTTTCTCTGGATCACCACTGGCTGATCATGATAGAAGACAAGTACATTGGTCTTGCACTTGCGGTTTCTGGTTCGCTGGCCATCGGTACAAGTTTCATCATCACCAAGAAGGTCTCGTGTATCCTCAATATTCCTCCACAATTGACCATCTGAGACGTCCCCTTCTCGTCCCGACACATCCTTTCTTTCTTGTGTCTCCAGGGTTTAAACGACGCAGGTGATCAGTCGGCTTACACCTCCGCTTCGGATAACTATGCATACTTCAAAAATCCAATCTGGTGGGCTGGGATATCGACGTGTGAGTACCTTTGAATCGTCTCCGTATCTTTGACAGAGTAGTAATCTGTATCTTGTCGACTGCGCAGTGGTTCTAGGTGAATGTAAGCGATTCCATGTCACTCAAGTCTGCAACCGAGCTTAATCACCGACCTCGAAGTCGCCAACTTTGCTGCTTACACTTTTGCCCCTCCAATATTGGTGACACCTCTCGGCGCATTGGCCGTCATCATTGGGTAAGTCCCTCTTCGTCTGAGAACCGTGGATCCCCCGTCCTGAATCCCCCTGCAGAGCCATCCTTGCGTCATTCCTACTCAATGAAGAACTTGGTCACATTGGTCGAATCGGTTGCACACTATGTCTGCTCGGCTCTCTCATCATCGTTTTGCATGCGCCTCCAGATAAAGAGATTACTACTGTAGACGAGATTTTGAGTTACGCACTACAACCAGGTGGGCACAATCCTTTCTCGCTATTGTATCACCTCTGATCAATCCGCAACACCATTCGCTTTCTAGGTTTCCTGCTATATTGCTTTACAGTCCTCGTGTTCTCACTCGTCATGATTTACTCTGTGGTCCCTCGTTACGGGAAAACCAACCCCTCGGTCTACATCTCAATTTGCTCTGTCGTTGGCTCAGTATCCGTCATGGCCATCAAAGGCTTCGGTATCGCCGTCAAGCTCACATTCGCCGGAAACAACCAATTCACGCACTTCAGCACCTACGTCTTCGGCGTCGTCGTCGTAGGCTGTATCCTCGTCCAGATGAATTATTTCAACAAGGCCCTGGACACATTCTCAACGAACGTGTAAGCAGTCACCAACCATGATTACATCATTGGCCGAATTCACTGACTGTAACACGTCATTTGTGTAGCGTAAATCCTCTGTATTATGTCTTTTTTTCAACAGCAACAATTATCGCATCCGTCATCCTTTTCCAAGGCTTCAACACTGACGATCCCGCCAACTCCGTATCGCTTCTGACAGGATTCGCGACGACATTCCTCGGAGTGCATCTTCTCGAAATCTCTCGCAAGCCCTCGCCCGCTCTGCCTCACAATGGACACTCTGCCCTTGAGGGAGGTCTCATGAACCCTCGACTAAGCATTCAGGGTCGAATGTCTATCGATGGATGGAATGGTGCTGGAGGTACTCCCATGGGCGGAGGTCATCATTCAAGATTGTCAGATTCAATCAACGACCGAAGTCCGTTCTCTGGACACTCAAGACGAGGGTCAAGTGGGTTTAGAGGCCCTCAGACGATATTCAACGCTTTGGAGGATGAAGATGATGGCTTGGGAGGGGATAGTGTAGGGTTGGAGAGGTTGGCGGAAGTGGAGGAGACTTTCCATGATGATGATTTCGATGGTGTGGATGAACGGACTCATTTGAGGTCTATGGGGAGGGATGGAAGTAGGAATGGGAGTGGGTCGAGGAGTCCTAGGAGCCCGGGTTCTCCGCATGCGTCGCAGGGCGATGGTAAGAGGGTGTCTCCGCACTGATCTTTTGCTTTTTTCTTTCCTCCTGGGTGGTGGTTGTGGATGGGTACGGGAGCTTTAAAGGGTCACCGGTCGTCGGTCTGTCGTAGATGCCATGCGACTTGTCTTGAAGTCTTGCCATGACTTGCGGTTTCGAACGCACTCGTTCTTGGCTTTGCGTTTCTACTCTTTTGCTCCCTCTCTATTAACCCTGTGTCTTTCTTTTCTCCTCTTCTGTCTTGTGTACATGGCACGGACTCAAGTTACATAGTAGTAGTTTATCCCAACTGCGCAACCACCAAACGCTCACTATTTCAACTAATTATTGCTTTTTCTTTCCTTTCCCTGCAATGTGCAAGCATCCCGAAACGTCCTTACAATGTCGACCTTAACCTTGTCCTTGTCACAACTCTTGGTACCTGGTGCTCACACAACCTTTTCGGTTCGGATGTTCCTTCATTTTGCAAAGCGATGTCAGTGCCACAAAGAATTCGAAGGTAGATACGTATCATTTATAGTCATATATACTCTATTCACAGTTATACGTATACCACATTGGACTTGGACTTGGCCCTTAGTAAAGTATCTTACAACAAGTACACTCTTTTGCCGTACGTGGCCGTGTTCCTGTGATACCTTGAGGTTCTCAGACCCTTCAAAGGAAGCCGTCCTCCTCTTAATATGCGTGATGGGGCACATGCAATGGAACTGTGTCGTACGGACAGCTGACTCTCTGTCTGGGGGAATAAGGGGAGGAACCATGTGTTGGTGCCGTACCGTTGGTATTTTTGGGAACCTGCGGACCCGAGGTGATATAAATAGATTGTTGTGGGGGAATGGATACGTGTCATGTTGATTCTGAGACCAGCGTTTGCTTGGAAAGCAGGTTGGTTTTGTCAAAGGGCGTCGGCGCACGGGTCGAATGGGTTTGAAAGCGTTTTGAAACAAGAGGTTTTATGCTCATGAATAGCTCGAAGGCGAATGGTACACCCTTTTATCTGGATAGTAAAACTATGGGTATGTACGCCGTCAATTAAAACGCATAGTCACCTAGCCTGGTCAGTAAAATAACGTGTAGCCCCGCTTGGTTTCGGTGGAAGACATAAACTTGCAAGTGAGGAGGAATGCAGGCTGTTGTGGGAAAATATTACCTAACCCTCGGCTTTTGGGCACAACCTCTTCAGATCAGCTTGAACCAAACCAATACGTCCTCCTCAATGGGCCTCACTGGCAGCAGTGGATGTCCGGAGAATAGTCACGGTGCGATAAGTGCATTTCATATTGGCGAGTGTTGTCGCTATCAACTTTTGCTTCTTTATTTATACGCAGTCTGTCCGGGATGCATACGGGCCTTGCAAGCATCATCCTTCGAACCACATCACGAAGTCCTTCTATTGAGCTCGTACCGCACCTCAAAGCTATGGGATACCTCGAATACTCTGTGGCTTTGGTCTGCTCTCGCACGCTATCATCATTCTCTACATTCATGGATCGGCGAACTCGTCTTATGGATATTTCAAGAACATTGCGTGTGGACGTAACCCACGCGTACCCGACTCCGAGTTTCTGTGGCCTCTTTTCACGATCTCCTTCGCGGCCCGATACCGCACACCATGGAACTTCTTGGCAAGAATTTGAAGTTGCGGGTTGTGTGACATTGGCGTACACCGGAGGGAAGTCTGACGAGGACTTGCTCTGCGTTCTCACTCACTGTCGATACGCGATCAGTTCATTTACGAGCTTCGGGTTATCATGGATTTCATGCCGAGTGTTGGCGATCAAAATCTGACCCACAATGAAGCCAGCTCTCTGGGAACTTCGTTGCACCAAGCCGTGGTTCCTTTGATATCATTGAATTGACCCCTTTTCCACAACCCCAAGGGGCCGATCCATTGTTGATCTTCGCCAGATAGTTCTCGGGGATTGAGACAAAGAGCTCGTTGCAGTACCGACTGTTCCTTTGCCCCATCATCCACTGCGATACTTTTCGATGTACTGACATATCACCTTACTGATTACTCTCTCCTGTTTCACAACGCCGTGCATTGGTCAAGACTTTTCAATCCCTTCTGAGTGGCAGGTTCGTGTGTTACTGATCTCGTTCGAAAACGACAGGCATTCTCACTACCTCTTATATTTCTAGAACTCGACTTCGAACCAGACCCGACTCGAACGAAAAGCAGTAACGCAATCTGTGGTTGACAGCATAATACCCTTGTTTAGTGAGGCCCCGAGTAGACCCAAAAGTGAGTAGAACGACCAGTATGAAAATACCAGCTAATTCTATACGTGATAAATCTCTGTCAGGCCCTTCTGAACGGGATGATTCAACTGGCAGCTTCGACGCGTTCGGTTGGACAGCGGAGCTTTTCTCTGTTATACCCCTATATGATCTCATCTCTTCAAATACGACGAATAGAGCGGCAGTGGGGCAGATGTTTGCAGCAGTTTCTCAGGCATTCCCGAAATATTACACTAATTTGTGCGCGCGACTCTCGTATGACACTAACGTGAAAATTGAATATACTGATTCGATTATCAATGTCGTAGGGTGCGTTGCGATCCTAACCACCTCGCGGATGTAGCGACGATACTCACTCTGGGAATCACTGGCAGACAGTCGCGCCAAATATTGATCCTCTGTACGTCCTGAGATAGCCCATTGGTCCCCTGAATTTCCCACTGAACGCTTCATTATAATTAGGGAATGGGGACTGGCAGCCATGTACGCATATCACGCATACGGAGATTCCAAATTTCTGGATATCGCGATATCGATATGGGAAGAAGTCAATCTATGGTTGATCACTCCGGATGATGCCGCTAGTGGTCTTCATCCGTATCTCAATGTCTCTATTCCCACGTCGTGCAATGAAGGTATGGTGTACCATGGCCCATTCACCTGGCGAGTAAACGCTAAATTGGGTTGTAGCTACCGTCTCCGGCGGAGTCCTCGCAGTAAGACGTTTCCTAGGATTTCTCGTCCTCTCGTTTATATGATTCAATAGGCCACAAGCCCCTTGGTTCCATACGTCAATGGCGAAACGAATTGGTGTGTTTTCACACTTGGAATCGACTGGGATCCAATAACCGGATAGTTGTTCTCCTGGTATTCAGTGCCTTCTTAGCGTATGTCTAGTCTCCCTCGTTCTATTTTTTGACCGAAGTTTGGATTATCAGTTTATCTGGCTACCTCGCGGAGGCTACATCCGACTCTAAATATGAGGATACAGCCGACCTTGTCGCTGCATTCATCAAAGCCCACTTTTACGATGGGACATCCATCATTGGGTCTATCTCCTTCACGTATGCACCGTGTGCACAAGAGCAGTCTGCGAACGTCTTCGGCCTGTGCATAGAAGCTCTCGTCATATATGCCAAAGTTTCGGCCAGTGCAGAATGGATAACACTGTGCGTCAATTCAGATTCTTGAGCGATATTCCATCTTATCTCCGTGTACAAGTCTCTCTTATTTGGTTTCTACTACCCTTACGATTCCTGAGGTGAAATTGAACAACGGTATTCTGATAAGCGGTACAATCTGCCACTTTACCTCGAGAACATGACTTATCAGATTTCAGATGACCCATTTCCTGAGGATGGGACCGATATAACGAGCACAAACCCAGAAGTTCAGAAAGGTGCGTGTGGTTATCCATCATCACGTTTGTACTTTTTTTGACTGGGATATCCCAAGCTGTGCTCATTCGTGGGTTGTACACGGCTTGGAACCGCATGGCCCCAACATCTGATGCTGCGAAGTTCATTCAAGCTTTCATTACCGTCCAAGTAAGACGAAAATTACTCCCATCCCGGCCTCCGCTACCTCTAACCTCATCATTATCTCGCCATTTACAGTACAATGCCCTTCTCAATCTTGCAAGCAAGCCCGGCGTTTCCAGGTTTTCTCCCAGCTGGCAAGGTCCCCCTGCCACAGAGCTGGACTCCTGGGGTCAAGCCGGTGCTCTACCTGTACTTGTTGCTGCAGTAGCACTGGCACCGAATACAACACAAAGGTGATTTTCCTGAGACGATATCAAACAATTAGTTGACTGATAGATTTGCTGTGGGCATTTCCTCCAGCCCTGCAAGCCCTTCTAATACTAGTGCATCTACAGATCAACTTCGCTCAGGGCCCAGAAAATCTCGTATTAGTGTTATCGTTGGACCAACCGTCGCCGGAGTAGTTGTCATAGCTACGATACTTGCTGCAGCGATCGTCTTCCGTCGAGAAAAACGAAAGTCACGCTCCCGCTTTTGGCGAAAGCATTCGACAGCTTATCGATCGCATCACTTCAAAGCTATGCCGGAGCGAAGCGACGACACTGCCCACCCGCCATTATTTCATGTGCAACCCTTCCCACTCGCAAATTCTGTCCGAGGAGGAGAAATTTGTCCCCAGGAAGCTTCGGACAATTGTTCGGTAAGGAGCACAGCGAGTCAAAGTGAAGTCAACTTAACCACAGTGCAACGTAATCTCATCACTGATGATTTTCTCAGGAGGATCTGGGAAAGACCCGACAACTGACTTATCCGTTGTCGAGCTAGGGTTGGACTACAAGTCTAGGGAAATAACTTCCGATATGAACTCAGTACCCGCAAGGGACTCGTCGTTGATGGGTACACATGGTTATCAGCCCCACAATGACGAGAGATTGGTGGCCGTTGACGCTGACGTCGGAGATCGTGGTGAAGAAGTTGATGATGATCCATCCGAAATTCCTGGATTGATTCGTAGACTGAATCGGGCGTTGGCGAGGCTTTCGTATGGTCAAATGCCACTTGAGCCTGAGAGTGACCTTCCTCCAGAGTACCAGGCCTCATGACATGGTTAAGGCGGTTTGTCGTGTCTTTCTCTTTGTATTATTTGAACACTAGAAAAACTGAATAATAAGATGTTCGATGCCGAAGTGGATTGAATCTCGTTATTTTCCTTGAAGTATACATTGAACTTGAAGGACAACCTGGTCTCAGGTACAATTGGCGTTTCAAGTTGTCCTCAGGCTTCTTCGACTCCTGAAGAACTGGCGAGCTGCAGTGTTGCTGCACACCAAACCCGAGGTCACACCGACCCTGATTCGATGTGACAATCCCGGTCACTTCGTGACATTTGTGACGCAACGTTGATTCTGAGTCGCCCTCCGAATCCTTTGTCCTCTGTCCCTTCGTCCCCGCCATGCGAAGACTCTTTGCCAGTGATAACTTAACGAACTGAAAAGGCTCATCCCGGCTCGCTTCGTTCAGTTTTTTTTTTGCCTCTATTTGTTTGGAAGTCTGAGCTCTCCATATTCACGCCAAGTAAGGGTATACAGTCATCGGGATTATCTTCCATCACACAGCCGATTCCCATTGCCATCTATCAATCGTCATCAAAATTCTCCAAGGGACCCGCTGGCAGCTCCTGGGAGGCTACTTTGTAGACCCTGGTCGGGCTCAGGTCCCCCAGATAGAAGCTCGACACAAGGTTTTCTGCGCTGAGAGCCACAGACCACTGACGTTGACAATACAATAAGGTATTGACCGGTGGTATCCTTTCTTCGAGTAATGTATCGGAGCCCCGGAATATGTCACTTCTCCATCGGGCGTGTTGGGACATTCTGATGGGATCTGGTTATGCTCCGGCGCGAGGAATCACAACCCTTGTGCGAGATCGCATTCGAGTTTCGAGTCAAATGGCACCAATTACAGTGAAGGTATTCAACACTATTCTCTACCGAGGATCAGCACAGCTCGATCAGACCCTGTGTTGGCAGCATTCCCCCTAGTACTTAATGATTCCTTCGTAGTCCAGACTTCCCAAGCACCATTCCGCCCCGCCCCACGCTGAACTCTCGCTAATGCCTTGGCTCTGGCTTTGTCAGTTTTTCGTTGTAGTGTCCATGTTATCCTCGTCATGCCTTTGTCAAGACTTATCGATACCATCGTCATGGAGGGTCAGTATCCACCTAATTATAAACGAACGCTCATTTCACTTGCTTAAAACAGAGACCGACATCGGGTCTCTCTCGTTCTGAAAGAGAGCCCATTGCACAAGCTGTAATCGATAGTTTGATGCCGTTGCTGAATGTGACCAGCGGACAAGTTAATGGTAAGTACATTTCCCGAGACTACTCATTGAGACTCAATGCTTCATTGGTCACCTAGGCTTGGACTTTTCGCAATCTGCGAAGGTGTTGTGCGCCATCTTTCAACATGATGATATCACCGCCACTACACGGTATAAGGAGAATGCGACGAACTTTCTGCGCTCGGTATCCCAGAAGTACTCCGGGTTCAATGGTACTTCGTCAGTGTGATTGTTCCTCATGTCTCCACCTCTTGGTAAAAGGACACTCATTTCCCAGGGTGCGTGTGATGCAAGCTGCTGCACGGAACACTACGTTTTATTCTGACGATCTATACCCAATAAAGACTTCGCTTGATGCCTTGTGAGCATGTTGTTTGTTATTCATGTCGTGTTCTAACCTTTGTGCAGGAATTGGGGGCTTGCTTCAATGTACGCTTATCGCACGTACCGTGAGCAATACCTATTGGACATGGCAGTCTTGACATGGAATGAGGTATACAAGGGTTTCATCACTTCGGAAAATGCTGCCAATGGCGTTCATCCAACGAGGAATGTCTCTATTGCTTCTACGTGTGGTGGAGGTAAGTTCTTAATTTCTTCATTGAGCTCGACCTGACTCCTTCGAAGTCACCACCGCGGGAGGGATTGTAAACACCTCTGTGAGGCATTCAAAACATTTTCTTGGCGCATATTCATCATCTGCGATAGGATCCGAAAATTTTCAGTACTGTGGATGGGGCTACTACTTCGTATGTTGTTCGAGCTTTAAATCATGGATGATTAATGACCTATCGATCCTTCCGCAGCGCATTCATGGCGTATGTGTGAACACCTAGGACTTGTTAACGTCCTCCGAGAATGATACTCTATCAGTTTGACAGCTTATCTCTTGGAAGCTACCTCAGATCCCAAGTACCAGGACATTGCGACCTTATCCTTGGCCTTTCTCAAAATACACTCGTACAATGGAACTATGCTCTTAAACTCCTTCGATGTCCAGAACTGCGAAATGATCAAATTCTGCGATATGGATAGCACTGGGTTTTTCATTGAAGGTCTTGCTGTGTTCACAAATGTCACGGGAAGTACAGAATGGACATCAGTGTGAGTTTGGGACAACGTATGTTCGGTAATGGACTCACCCTCTCTCTAAAGCCTACACGATTTCCTACCTGCACACGTCAAGACTTCTTGGTGGTCCGACACAGACGGGATTATGAAGAATGGTAGGTCCTGATTTACTTATACTTGTATTGTTCTAAAGTCGTTCATAGACCCATCAGCAAATAATACCAGTCCATTAACTAACAATCCTCAACTAACTTTGAAAGGTTAGCAAGGGATCAACCCTATTAATCACATCTCATTGTGAAGTAGGCATGTACGTTCGAAGTCTATTCGCAACTTGGAAGAGGAACGGAGCAAATCCCAATATCGCCAATTTCATTCAAGCCTTCATAACCGTTCAAGTAAGAGGGATTTGTTTCGACCGAGGTGCTATCAACTTCTGACGTTCGTAGTACAACGCCCTTTTGGATCTATCGGCCATTCCTGGTGAAAGAATATTTCAAACGAACTGGATTGGCCCACCTCTGGAACCTGGCCAGTTCACCCCGTGGGGACAGCTTGCTGCGCTCGACGTTGTCAACTCTGCAATCCCCCTAGATTCCATTCCTGATGCAAAGTAAGACGATTGATGACCATCTTTCGAAGATGTATCATTATTGATTCATTATCTACTACCAAGTCCGCCGACTTTGAGCGCTCCAGCTACCGCTGGAAGAACTGCAATTCGTACCAGGATCATCATCGGGGTAACGGTCGCAATAGTATTCTTGGTGCTCATATTAGCAGTCCTGGTATTCGTCTGTCTCAGAAGACGACGAGATTCGAGGAGCGATGACAAGGGCGGAGAAGCTCGATCCAGCAGTCTTGAACAAGACGGCGACGGCGACACAGAGGACAGGAAACCCCCGTATCCTGTCAACGGAGTCCAACCTTTCACGCTGACACTCGCATCAAGTCCGATTCGACCCGAGAAGTCCGCGCAGAGTCCATTGGACGATCACGAAACAAGAGTTGGTTTCATGGGGCTCACGTTCCCGCCACCAACCAGAACAGCTCCATCTCCCCGTGGCGTGGCCGAGGACCCCTACAATACGTCCTCACACCAACAATACACGGAGATATCTTCCAGTGAGCCACGCCTCAAATCGCCGCTCACTCGGCGGGGCGTCCCACTTGGTACTTCCCCGTCAGATCTGACTTCACTCGATCAGTCCTCACAAGAGCAAAATTCCACGAGTGGGAATGGCACGGTCGTCGCAGGCTATGATTCGGACAACTCGGCTGCGATACAAGAGTTGATTCTTATGTTGAATCAGGCTCTTGCGAGACTTCCGAATGGTGAATTCGCGCAGGACGAAATGGAACTTCCTCCCGAATACCAAGAATCCCGAAACTAGACTAAACCAGACCATCTCATCACGGACATCCTGTGTCGTAGTATGTATGGATATGTCAATGCTGGTCTCATTGCCATGAGTACGCGCTCAAATGTAGTGATAGTCTTGTTCACACAAAGCAATCCGTCTCTGATGATTCATGCTCGTCGACTGCGGGAGCGCACACACAACGCATGGTCTCATGTAGAATTTCTCACATCATTGGGCACCCCCCGAAGGCGGTGTTCCCTTAACTGAAAGAAGACGTCCCACCAATGTGGTCTCGAAGGTGTATTCTTGACTCATGAAACGACACGCAGACCGCCCATCTTGATTACATTGGCTGCGCTTCTCCAGCTGTCGACCACTTCGACCGCTCGAGATGTTCACGGAAATAACTTGCTTTCACTGCGAATAACAATAAGCGACTCTCCACTGGTTGAGTACTGATTTGAAATAACGTACGCAAACAACCAAAGATTCTGCGGATTGTTGTAAGTATCCTTTGTGTAGGGGAACCGGACTATGGAGGACAGTCATCCTGGATCAGTATCACTCTCCCAGGTGCGAAAAGTGTGAAACTGTACTCACATTGCGGCCTTTCGGATTGATAGGCTAATTGAGGGTTAGTATCTGCACAACGCTGGGAATTTCTTGGAATACGTACCAATTGGGTTGTTCTCATTCAAGAAACTCCAAGCTATCCTCCAGTTATGTCTACGTATCATCACGTTTGTCAACGGGGTAGCACGTAATCACGGTACACGATCGACAGACCTCATGTTTGAATTGACCAAGCTAGTAGCATTTTAATCAGAATTTGACAAACGTGGCAGGCATGATGTAGATTGAACTTACAGATCAGGCGGCGCCAGTGGATCCTACAAATTGAGTTCTGTTGAACATTCTAATCAACATGCGAATGAATAGCGTGCTCACATCTTTCACTCCCGCGGTCTTAATTTCCGTGTCCAGGTCAGACCATTCCAAAACTTGATTTCCGGCCATGCCTAATTGTCACCATTGCCATGAGCCGCGTATGAATGACGCCTTTGCGAGTCACAATGAGATTCTTACCCTTATATTCCATCGGAAGCCCGGGTTTACCACCGAAGATCGCGATCTTGGTTTGGTGACGTTCGAACATCAGGGTGCTGAACATGGCGCACGTCGAAGCACAGTCCGCATTTCCGACTTGAAGGAGATTAGAAAGATGATCGTTGATAAATGGTAGACAGCATACCTATCACTACATTGCTGGACACAATTGTCAGGTCCTCGGATCTATGAAGTTTACAAAAGTGTAAATGGCGCTTACCTGAGATCGAAAGGAGGATCATCCGGGACGGGCACTGAGAAAGGCGTGCAGATGTCCTAATGACGGGTTGAGGTACGGTGACATAGAACCGAGGATGGATATTGCACTCACGTGGAACCTGATTGATTCTGGGTCGTTCCTTCCATTAATCTTGAATGACACGCTTGGGTCATTGTAATTGAAACCCAGTGGCATTTGAGTGTCATTCAAAAATGCCCCTAGTTCGAAAAACTAAGTCCGGCGTAGAAGAGATCAGCAAAGCGGGTTCAAGCTCACAATTATCGGAACTGTAGAATGTTATGAAGTCATTGTTTCCAAGGGCTATATCAGAGGCCAGGATTTTCTGTGCTAAGGGGTTGGCACGTGATGTGGTTTGGAATCCTCTGAGATCTCCATATCAGTGCCCAAGGCGCTGAGGAGATAAAAGAGAATCACTCACGGGTAGCCAATCTTTGCGCCCGCGAGGTATTGATGGAGGAACTGACCAAGGCAGACAAATCCGCCTGAAAAGGGTTACTTCCCGCGTGACATGCGATTCACACATAATGCCTACCTCCGTTGTTCGTGAGGTCGATGATGAGACGGGTGACGCCTGATTGTTTGAATTTTTGGATCGAAGCGACTGTGTCGGTCTGGAACAGATTGAAGTCTCCTCCGAATGATCCAACAAACATCTGTCAATGGAACAGATTAAGTTGCCAGATTACCTGCTGGGCTGAAGAAACTCACAACTCCAGTCTTGTTCCCAGGTAAAATGAAAGATTTGATGACACCAGAATTCCCCGAAGCAGGTGGGAGGTTGGGGATGAATGGTCCTGGCAAACCGACAGCACTTCCGGGATCCTTGTCAACGATTTCTGCTTTGGCACGCTTAACTTGTCCTCTCAACGAAGCTGACGATCTCAAGTCGACCCCATTGGTCTCTTCGTTAGCTGCGCAATTCGCATCCCAGCTGACAATCATCAATCCTGTGAGTTTCGTACAGGTATTGGACGTAGTGATACTCACAATGAAGCCTTATCTGTGAATGGTGACCCGAGATAGTTCGCCAAGAACGGGATTTTAACTGTTTCGGCCTTAGTCGAATTAACAGCAATAATCTTCATCGTCAAGGTGTCTTTGTCCGGGAACGCGGGTCCAGCGATGTCCCCGAATCTCTGGGAGAAATCGTTCGCGGAAATTCGATAGCTACTGAAAACGCTGTTAACTCGGACTCCGTGGTCGAGGTAATTTCCCGATGCTGTGCTTGCAATTTTGTCCGCGTATGCATACGCGTCCACTCCCTCTATTTCGAGCACCTTGGCTCCTGCAAGACGTTGCCAATTGAACCCGATCTTGTCGAAGAAAGACGTGAATGCAGTGCCTAAAAGGGGGATAAATTCGACCAAGTCTGGGACGATGAAGACGTTTTGAACGCCATTCTCCTCCAAGGTGACAACAGGAGCAGGAAGGAGATTTTGGAAAGTGGTATAACAGTTAGGAAAGTAACCTGGTGGCAAGGTGCGTGAGGAACGGAAGAAATGTCATCAGTGGCAACGTACGGGTATGCCCATCATTCAGCTGAGTCGTGAAATCGTACAGATCCCGATTGAAGTCGTAATCGGTCTACACAGAGGTAAACGGTGTTCAGAAGAATTTCTGGAAACTACTTATTTAAGACCTACCTTGTACGTAGTCCTTTTGATCTTCGTGAGTTGAGCAGGTATATTGGAGGTCGACTCTTGAAAAGGAGGAGGTGAAGTAAAGTACCAGTCTTCGAAGGTGAAGAAATCAAAAACCCCGCTGACAACAGTCATCACATTATCCTGGAGGGTCCTGTTAAAGGGGAAGGACTTCAGGCATGCAAGTGCATCCGAAGGAACGACAAAGGGTTGTCCCGATATTTTGGCACATGGGTCAGCGGAGGGTACAGCGAGTACATTGGAGGTAGCAATGAGTCCAGCGACGAAAGTGAGCGCGAATCGCGCTGGCGAAGGGGACATGGTTCCCATGTTGGCTGGATCTGAGCCACCTCTAGAGCTCATATATCCCGGATGCACAAGCTATTTATGCATCGCAACCCTGACAGTTATTCGGAAGAACCATACAGAAAATCCAGAAATTGCGCGACAGGAAGCCAGGTGGTAGAGAAGAGAAGAGAAGCATGGTGGAAGCGCCATGATTGGATTGATATGATCTGGTTGTTCGTTCGTGAGTTCCATGTCGGCCATATTACTTGGGATAACGCGATTCCTCGTGTCTGGATGGGCGGGAGAGCTCAAGGTGGAACCGGGAGTAAGGATGGGGTGATCATGAGAACGGCGTATCTTGTGGATGTTGGTGTGAACAATGATAAGAAACAGTCGTGAAACTCCGTGACCACGGGCAACAGGGCTTGCTAACTTTAGAGATTCTTTGTTAGCCACGGGCAAGGTGTACGTTTTCCCTTGTAGTGCATGACTGATGTTCTGGTTTAGTTTTGGGAAGTATCGTTCAAGATATTCTTCTGAGACGGTGTGGAGGCTCTTACCCATCTGCCATGAATTGGCATGTTCATTAGCCTTCGACATGACGGAGCATGTGGTGTTGCACGCAGTTCCGTAATATGACGAACAGTGGACAGATCAGAAATGCAGAAAAGTAGGTGCCTATCATGATGAAGTCCTGCCTGGGAAAACGTTTGGTATCAACGTGGGAGGAGGAGGAGGTATATTTGTGGGATGAGGAGCCGTGTGAATTATTTCACGTGTATACCACCACGTGCGGCGCCCTCAAAAGCCTGGATCAGATCGAGCTGGAATGCATTGTCATGGGCTCGATCGGGCTGTACAACACAAGTCTACACATCTAATACTTGCATGGCTCATGATCATTGCATATAATACCACCTCAATCTAGGTTTCAAAACGCCGCAACCTCAAGAAAACATTTTGCTCTCTCTGGAGGTCAAATCAGATCGACCCCACGGTTTCCACATCCGAAATTGAGATACACTCACGCAAAAAGCCAGAGGTTCTGGGGGTTAAGGTAAGTATCTCTCGTATAAGGGACGCGATCTGCAAGGAACATGACGGCAACATTAATACGTGCTTCTTCTGGGAATCAGAATCTCACATTGTGGGACTTGAGATAGGTAGGCTGAGGGGTGAACACACATGAGATTGGACCGATTGAACTAAGTGCCATTCTGGGCACACGCACCGATAGGATAGTTCTCATTCAAGAAGCTCCAGGCAATTCTCCAGTTGTGCCTATCAGCAATAATCGTGAGCAAGTTTCGCAATACTATTCACGTCATCACAAACCTCATGTTCGCATTGACCAAGCTAACGAACCGTGTAACAAGCATGTAAGTTTCAGCAGACCAAGATAGGATTTGAACTCACAGATCTGGTGGTGCCCATGGATCCTAGAAAAGGACGGTTTTCCGTCAGGTTTCATTTCAAACAACCCGTATGGAAGGTAACCGCATGCTCACATCCTTCAATCCAGTGGTCTTAAACTCCGTATTAAGGTCAGACCATTCGAGAACCTGGTTCCCAGCCATCCCTGGCAAGTCCGGGTCAGAGGAAAGTATGCCAACGAATCCATCACTTCACATTCATCTATGACACACCTTTATATTCCATCTGTAAGCCTGGTTTGCCGCCGAAGATAGCAATCTTCGTCTGATGCCGTTCAAACATGAGTGTGCTGAACATAGCACAAGTTGAACCACATCTTGCATTGCTAACTATGAAATTATCAGGACGTCAGGATACTCGTTGTTCAGCGAATCATGCACCAATCACAACGTTTTTGCAAGAGTGACGATGAGATCGACAAAAGAGGGAGTAGTGAGAATAACACACCTCAGGTCAAAAGGGGGGCTTTTTGGAATAGGTTCGTAGAAGAACCGTGGACAGTTATCCTACCCAAGGATGAGAGGAGAGCATATGAAGTTTTGGCGTGTCTGGCTTACATGGAACCTGATTGATTGTGGATCGGTTTCACCATTGATTGGAAACGGCACGCTCGGGTTATTGTAATTGAAGTCGAAAGGCATCTTAGTATCATTCAAGAAGGCCCCTATTGAAGGATAATGAGCTCAAGTCGCGACACATCAAGAGAAGTTGCAATATCACACTGATCCGGTGCGTACCACGAGAAGGCATTATTGGTATGGTTCTGGGCAATATGGGCAGCGAGAATCTTCTGAGCCAAAGAGTTGGCACGCGAAGTCGTTTGAAACCCACTGAATAGACAATCAAAGTAAACAAAAGCAGAAGCGGACAGCAGATTCGACATACGGGTAGCCGAACTTCGTGCCAGCTAGATATTGATAAAGAAACTGACCAAGGCAAATATATCCGCCTGAGAAGTCCGTCAGATTATACAATGACGAAACAAGACGTATACTAACCTCCGTTGTTTGTGAGATCGATCATCAGTCGAGTGACACCTGCTGATTTGAAGGTTTCTATTGCGGTTTTTATGTCGTTCTGAAATTGGTTGAAGTCAGCGTCGAAAGACCCCACAAAAAGCTGTTCCGATAGAGGGTCAGAGTGATGGAAGGCTCGGTTTTAACTGAAGCCTACCACTCCAGTCTTTCTACCAGGTAAACTGTAAGACTTGACCACCCCTGAGTCTTCAGGAAGCGTAGGAAGGGAGGGAACGAATGAGTTAGGCAATCTGACGGTACTCGCAGTATCGATGATCAGCGCATTGGGTTGCCTGGGTTCGCCCACGAATGAAGTTGACGATCGCAAATCAGCACCATTGGTGTCGCCACGAGCTAGACAATTTGCTCTCCAACTGATCGTACCCGACTCAGCAACTTGAAAGAACGTTATCGCATCAATCAAGAGAAATCAGACGTACTACGAAGCCTTATCCTTGAAATGCGACCCGGTATATGTGGAAACGAATGGAATTTCGATGGTTTCAACGTTTGTTGAGTTTGCTGGAACAACCTTCATCGTCAATGTGTCCCGGTCTGGAAACGTCGTCTCCGCAATATCCCCAAATCTCTGACTGAAAGTAGACTTTGAGAGTGAGTAGCTGCTGAAGACGCTATTGATGCGAACGCCATGGTCCAGGTATTGCCCAGACTCCATGCTGGCAACCTTGTCTGCATAAGCGTATGCATCGACGCCTTCGATCTCGAGGACCTTCGCTCCAGCGAGTCGTTTCCAATCGAAACCGATCTCGTCGAAGTAGGAAGTGAACCCTTTGGGCAAGTTGGAAATGACTTGGACAAGATCTGGCATGACAAAAACAGCTTGCGTTCCGTTTCTTTCTAAGGTCACAACAGGTGTAGGAAGACGAGTCTGGAAATTTAGGTAGCAGAAGGGAAGGTAGCCTGTGACAAGGAGTATGAATTCGCGGGACTTGTTCAATTGGGACAGACTGACGCGTATGGCCATCGTTCAATCTATTGGTGAAGTTGTACACTGCTCTATTGAAATCGTAGTCCGTCTAGGTGGTGCCCAGTCATGAGATTGGCTTTGGAACTTTGTAAGGACCAAACTCTTACCGGATATCTCGTATTCCTTATCCTTGCGAGTTCCTTGGGTATATTGAGGGTTGATTCTTGAAATGGGGGTGGAGAATCAAAGTACCAATCTTCGAAAGTGAAGAAATCAAGGACCCCACTGACAACGTCCATGACGTTGTTCTGTAGAGTCCTGTTGAACGAGAAGGATTTCAAACACGCGAGTGCATCAGAGGGGGGAACAAATTCTTGACCCGCAATCTTGTTGCAGGGGTCACTTCGAGGTGCGGCTAATGTAGCAACGAGCGGGACAGTGGCAATAAGACCAAGTAAAGCAATTCTGATGAAACGCTTTGGAAGGCAGGCCATATTGCATCGAGGAGGAGACTTCAGTACAGCCGGAGGTTCCACGAGTCTGGATCATAGATTATATATAGACGAGCCATTTAAGAGACTTTGAAAAAAAGATACTGCGAGGACTCCGAGGAGAGGAACAGTGACGGACCAGATGAAGAAAAATTGAATGAGTGACCCGTATCTCCGCGGAGGCTATCAGAGATCGAGCTTTTGCACTTCTAATGCGCCACCCCGGAACAGAATTTGCGTGCATGTCCGCGGGAACCACCGGTACTAGAGCAGGATGGCACGAACCAGGCAATGATGAGAATCACAGTAAGCGTTGCGGACACCGACTAGATGCTGACAAGAGATTTAATTAAACGACGCAGCATGTTTTCTTCAGAGACATTTGTAGCATCATTAGATGGCTCATAAAGCCGAGAATAGTAGGTTGTCCTCCATGCGCCCTCACCGAGCATTGATACGGGGAGCTTCAGTCAAGTAAAGCGTGAACGACAGAAGGTTCGGCGAGTCCAAGATGCACTTCTCGGGTATGGAGGTTATGGAACGTGCACGTTGTGGTTCAAAACAAGATCAAAGGACATATAAGCACCTTCCGACATGGAACTCGTTGGTGAGTGTTGTCGTTGCATTGAAGTCGAGTCAGGATATTGCAGGATATTGCATTGATATTGCCAGTGAATATTGAATATTGAATCCCGAATCCCGATCGTCTCATTGTAGCAATTAGACGCCGACGTGAGAGATTACAAAATGGCCACGTGGCAGGACATGTCCAGGCTCCCGAGTTTTCGAAAGCCAGCACCAGGTACCACCTCAAACTGTTGTCTCTTACACACTCAAAAGCCCAGTACCAACGGAGGTATGTCCGTCGAATTGGATCTATCCTATACCAATTATTGAACGAAATCATACTCAAATAGACCATGCTTCCCGTTTTCCGACATGGCGTGGCGAGGTCTTCGTGGAACTTCACTCGTGCCGCATCGACCTCTGCCACAGAAACGATGAAGGGCACCATGGCTGCTTTGGGTTCTATCGTCTCGGGTTCTGCGGACGCACCACAACCTCCTGCCGCCTTGAAGCCTGTTTTACCTCTATCCCCGTCTCCCTCGCCATCGTCACAACCAGTCATCAACATACCCCCGGACGAAGACCCTCTTTTGCGTTATCTTACTGCGAGCATTCAACAGCACGGTCATCGTCAATCAGCAGCCCGTGTCACAGCACGCACGTTACTACACCTCCACGCATTTACTCGTGCTCCCCCATTACCCATTCTTCGCGAAGCGATTTTCAAGGCTGCGCCCGCCGTGAGGTGCATGAACTTCAGAATAGGCGCCAAAGCAGTTGTCAAGCCCGTCGCCCTTGGAGAAAAGCAGAGAATAAGGACCGCTGTAACCTGGATTTTGAAATCAATCGAGAAGCCGAAGGGTGTGCAGACCTTGGAAGAGAGGTTGGCGAGGGAGCTTATCGGAATCATTCAGGGTACAAGTAGTGTGTTACAGAAGAAGGAAGAGGTGCACAAGTTAGCCATGGCCAACAGGCAAGTATCCTCGCTTGTCCTTTACGCGCGTGGCCCACTGACTTTTGTTTTAGGGGTAATGCACGTGGTCGATGATGGTAGAACATTGTATGATCTCTGTTTGCAATGTTTCGTACACGATGTCGTTCCACCTCAGGGACCTCACCAGAGAGGGCACAACCTTTTGTGTGTCGAACGACAAGTTTTCGTTGACGGCGGTCGAATATGGTGTTCAATAAGAACATTCACAAGTGGTATTACAATATCATCCGATTAAACAAAGATAAAGCAGGAGAGTTCATGCGAGGGTCGGATTGTTTGCATGATTGCACTGGAACAAATGACTGATGGTGAGCTTATTGTGAATCATTATTTTCCATCTCTCCAAGGCCTATCAACGTTTTCGTTGGTGTCGTCATCTTTAAGTGACCTCCTGTCGAAGTCATGCGTATTCATGTCTTGCGGAGCAAGGTCCAATACCTCGTTGGCATACTCTCCCGAAGTTTGTTCCGGCCCGTTGGCATGAATGTAACTCAGGAACGTCCTCCAGAGTAACTTCCGGGCAAGAATCGCGGTATATCTGATGGTCATGATTGCCTCTTTGGTACGAGTGACTGCCACCTTCAGTTGCCTGGGTTTTCTACGAACTCCCAGAGGCATGATGAAGTCCGGCCCGAAAAACCGTTTGGTATCAACCTAGGATCAGGCGCAGTGTGAACGATGCCGGACGCCACGCTACATGTGGAGACCAAGAAGACTGAGATGAATTACCAAGGCATGGCTCAGGCTCGACATTGCTCGGGCTGTACATCAACAAGATCTACACGCCAAATACTTGCATGGTGAACTGCATACAATACTACCTACGTATCTTCGACCTCACAACGCCGAACTCTCAAGAAAACAATTGACTCTCTCTGGAAGTGAAATCAGATCAACATGGTTCCATATCCGAAGATGAGATATACTCACGCAAAAAGCCAGAGGTTCTGAGGATTGGCGTAGGTATCCTTCGTGTAAGGGAACCGGTCTATCATATCAGAATCACGCATTTAGTATGTGCGATCTCTGAGAAATTAGAAAGCTGGACGCCGGAATCTCACATTGTGGCAATTGAGATAGAAAGGCTGAGGTGAAGTCAACACATGTAAGATCAACAGTGGTATCATCTGACGTACCAATAGGGTAACTCTCATTCAAGGAACTCCAGCCGATTCTCCAGCTGTGTCTGCAACAACAATCATGAAGAAGTCGTGGATGCTGTCAATAAAATGCTAGACGGACCTCATGTTCGCGTTGACTAAGCTAAGGGATTTCATAGTGAGAATCCGTGTTGAGAAGGATCAAAATGATATTTGAACTTACAAATCGGGTGGCGCTAATGGATCCTAGGAAGAAGATTTTTGGGATTGATTCTCATTCGAGCAGTTTCATGGGAGACAAAAATGAACTCACATCCTTTAATCCCGCGGTCTTAATTTCCGTGTCAAGCTCAGACCATTCCATGACCTGGTGCCCACCCATTCCTGGCAGTTTCAAGGCATGGTACGTCAACAAGCCCACTGGTTCACCGCCAAAATTCTATACCTTTGTATTCCATCTGTAACCCCGGTTTGCCACCAAAGACTGCAATCTTCGTCTGATGACGTTCAAACATGATCGTGCTGAACAGAGCACACGCCGAGGCACAATTCGCGTTGGTGACTATAAGAATAAACAATGAGGACATCGGAGTCACTCGCTCGGGGATAATAATCTACGTACCGATCACGACGTCCCTGGAAGAATAGCAATGCAATGAGAACAATCAACGAATTAGGAGGATGACGAACTTCAGATCGAACAGAGCTTCTTCTGGGATGGGTATGTCGAATGGCGTACAAGCATCCTGATAAGAAATGAGGGAAGTGGATCCACAAATTTGGCGTTGATGACCTTACATGGAACCTGATTGATTGCGGATCGGTTCTCCCGTTGATTGGGAACGGTACACTGGGATTATTGTAATTAAATGTGGGCGGCATCTGTGTATCGTTCAAGAAGACCCCTGTTGATAAATAGTGGGTTAGGTTGCAACACTGAAGAGAAGTGGACTTACAATTATCTGGCGCGTAGAACGAAGCGGGATTTGTATGGCCCTGTGCAATATAAGCAGCAAGAATCTTCTGTGCCAAAGGGTTGGCTCGTGAAGTGGTTTGAACCCCTCTGGGTTGACAAGTATCGTTGAACCAACATGAAAATAAGGAGCGATCTTGACTTACGGGTAACCAATCTTCGCACCAGCCAGATACTGATGAAGAAATTGACCCAGGCAAAGATTGCCACCTGCAAAATCCGTCAGATGATGACACAATCAACAGTGGAGGTTCTCACCTCCATTATTCGTGAGATCGACTATTAGTCGAGTAACACCTGCTTCTTTGAATCTGTCTGTCGTAGCCTTGACGTCTTCTTGAAATTGGCCGACATCGGCTTCGAAAGACCCAACAAATAGCTATTCCAATATGGGATCAAACGTGGAGTAGGCTCGGTCCTGATTAACACCTACCACACCAGTCTTATTGCTAGGTAGAATAGAAGACTGGATGGCCCCAGAGCCTTCAGAAACCGTAGAAACAGAGGTGACAGACGGACGTGACAATCTCATGATACTCGCAAGATCCCTGTCAGTGATCACCCCTTTGGGTTGTCTTCTTTTACCTCTGAATGATTTTGACCCTCTCGCATCAACGCCATTGGTATCGCTACGAGCTACGCAATTTGCTTCCCAGCTGATCACGCTCGATTCAGCCAAAATAAAAATAAAAATAAGAAAATTGAGACGTACAATGATGCCTTATCTGTGAAGTCCCCACCAACATATGCGGACAAGAATGGTATTTTGACGGTTTCGGGGTTCTTTGAATCCGCGGGCATGAGCGTCATCGTCAACGTGTTCTGATCGGGGAAGCTTCTCTCGGCGATATCCCCGAATCTTTGGGTGAAATCAGAATTTGGGAATATGTAGCTACTGAAAACACTATTAACGCGGACGCCATGGTCAAGGTAAGTCCCCGTCTCCATGCTAGCAATCTTGTCCGCGTAGTCGTATGCCTCGAGTCCTTCGATGTCTATGACCTTCGCCCCAGCGAGTCGCCTCCAGTCAAAACCTATTTCGTCGAAGTAGGAAGTAAAATCTGGATCAAGGGAAGACATGAGTTGGACAAGATCAGGCATGACGAAAACAGCTTGTGTTCCGTTCTCTTCCAAGGTCACGACAGGTGTAGGAAGGAAATTCCGGAACGTGCGATAGCAGTTCGGAATATAAACTGGTAGAAGTGAATTGAAGTATGACTCTACCCTGTCAGTCGGTAACGACTTACGGGTATGACCGTCATTTAGTCGATTAGTGAAGTCGAAAACTGCTCTATTGAAATCATAGTCGGTCTGATGGTACAGTGTCGTTAGATTATGACAAGACTTGGGCAGACCTAATGCTTACCGCATAGTGCGTATGCCTGATCCACGCGAGTCTTCTCGGTATCGCGATTCTCGAATCTTGAAACGGGGCAGGAGGATCAAAGTACCAGTCCTCGAAAGCGAAGAAATCAAAGACTCCGCTGACAACGTCCATAACATTGTCCTGCAGGGTCTTGTTGAACGGGAAGGATTTCAGACACGCGAGTGCGTCATGGGGGGGAACGAAAGTTTGACCTGCGATCTTGGTACAAGGGTCGCCTTTCGGTGCGGCCAATGCAGTAAGGAGTGGACCAGCAGTAATGAGACCGAGCAGGATCGCTGCCATGGACTGACTTGGGAGAGACGCAGTCGCGCGCATCATGTAAGAGACTCGAGCAAAGCCTGACGACTCACGAGTGATTATTGTCTAGATTATATACGAACCAACTGCTTGACAGATCCTTCGAAGAGGACACGGTGAAGAGAGAATTAGACCCAGATTAAAACCAAGAGAACTTGAACGACTGACCTGTGTCTCGATAGAATCTACCACATCGAGTTTGTAATTTTCTGATCCTCCACGACTAGACACAGGTTGTGCGAATCTGCATGAGAATGATTGCTAGAGTAAGAAAGCACAAGTCGGATGATGAGCAAAATCATGGTCAGTACGGTGGATGCGGGCGAGAAATTTGATTCGACGACGCCGCAGGGCTTAGAAATTGAGAATCCAGCCGATAATAGTGAACTACCTCCATGTGTCCGTACCGAGTATTGATGTGCAGCGATTGTAGTCCGAGTCGTAGCATACGGGAGCCGCTTTGGTCGGAACCATGAATGTTTTAGCCAGTCAATGGTGTTTGGGCTTGAGGCACCAAGAAGTACATCGTCGTGCGTCAAGTAGACATATTACCATGGTCAGACATGGGGCTCGAGTGCCTCAATGGAATGGAAACTCTCAGAAACGAAGGAGCCTGCCACTGGCGCTATTGCCAGTGGTCGCCCCAATTGTGGCAATTAGACGCTTATGCCGGCTGGAACCGGATTTTGAGCCACGTGGAAGGCCGTGTCCAGGCTCTTGCGTGTTCCCACTGCTCACTCAGGTCTGAATCGTCTGATACAATTGGTTTTACACAGGCTCCTCCCAATGGACCAAAATTTAATAAACCGTGACATACCCAATGCAGTTTTGAACCTTTTACCAAACCCACTGTGAAGGAACCATGAGGTTCACATGCTAGCTCGTTCGTTATGAAGTTGATGTTTTGGCACCCATGCTTCTGTGCAACTAACTCAATGTTGTTTACTCATACTGTATCATTATAATCAAGCGAAGTCAGCAAGACTTAGAGAATTGTGTTACAGATTGATACACTATGTCAAATAATACGCACACAATTCTACAGAAAACACGGGTCGCTTTTCCATCCAACAAGGGTAGAGGCTACTAGTGCATATCTAACCTTGCAACTCGGACTTACAGCAAGAAAGTGACAATGACCAAAAAAAAAAAGCAGCGCAGAGTCCGATACGTGTTCATTAAAAATGTATTCATTCAAGCTCACGCCACGGGCGGTCCACATTCTCTTCGTCCTCGCTCTCCTGGTCGCCATCCTTTTCTTCGTCAAGGCCAAGACGGGTCATCATTTCCATCTTCCTTGAAAACTCATTCATGTCTCTTTCATTTTCCTCTCGTAGTTCATCGTCATATCCCCCTGTCTCACGCACCGGTTCACTTGTATCCCATGTAGGTGGATCTCCTCTCCATCCTCCGTTCATGTGGATGTAGTTGAGAAGGGCCCTCCACAATGGATCAAGGGACAGGACGGAAGGATCCCCCACGATAATTACCAAAGATTGGGCTCTCGTGATCGCGACGTTAAGACGACGCGGATTTGCAACAAACCCGAGGGTATGTTTGAGGTCGACTGTGACGAGGTCCCGACTGCTTCGCACGGTGGAGAGCACAATGACTCGTCGTTCCTTCATAACAATGTCAATGATGCAAAGTAACTTCTGAAAGCATTTTGGTTCGCTTACTTGTCCTTGAAACTCTTCCACGCTTCCCACCTTCACCCCGCGCGCAAAGTCCTGAAGCAAGGTCCTTAATTTACGGGATTGTGCGTAATATGGAGTAATCACCCCAATTTCGGCGTCGGCTACCACATGATGAATTTCGTCAAGCACATAACTTATCATGAAAGAAGTAGATCTTACAAATTGGGTATGACCCGGAGCCTCTCAGAAGATTCAAAACGTATTCCTTCACCTGTTGAACCTCTAGAATGTTGAAGTACGAGGGAGAAGACGCCTCCCTCTCGTCATTTCCAGATAAACTGTGAAAGACGATCGGGAAGTTCTCATTGACAAGCTGTGGGCACCCAATGAAGGAATTGATGATCTTCGGATCACCGAAAGGTTGAAGCGTCCCTCCATAGAATTGTCTGTTTGGAAAATCAAGGATGGCGGGATGGGACCTGAAGTTGTGGGTCAATTTCACCATTCTGCTCGTTTTCAGACCTTCTCGTGAGTAGACTTGTCGATTCGATTTGGAAATGCAAACACGTACGTTATCCCATTCCCCTTCCCTTCGTCGTAGATGCCACGTTCAATAAGCCTCTCGAGGTATGTTTTCTCCAAGCCTAGTTTTCGCGCAACGGCGGAACGAATTATAGGACCCAATTGCTTGGGATCACCAGACAAGATTAACATTTGGTGTCGTTATCCGCCATAGTCTTGATACTGAATCGATTGACTTCGGGCTCGGTCGCCTGTCCTGCCTCATCGATGAAAATATGAGTGAAATACCCTCGGGGCATACCAACGCTATGGGCAAATGATGCAGAAACGCAAGTAGAAACGACGACACGGTACTGGCATAATTGAAGGACGGGCGGTGCTGTGAAATGCCCGCTCTCTGTCGTCAGTGTATACCGCTTTTAAAATTGTCGGGGGACTTGAGTTTTTGTGCCTGGAGGGAGCATAGAAACGAAACATTTTCTTCGGGTGTGAGCATGCTCAGCCGCGTTGCAACGAGGTCGGCAGCACTATTTGCTGGGGCGTGCACACGGAGTATACGGGGTGTTCGGGATTTTCTTGGGCGAGCAGCTGTCTGATAGACTCGATGACGGTCACCGTCTTTCCTGTCCCAGGGCTACTCATTATGACATTGAGAGAGTGGCAATTCGAAAAGTTCGTCATACTCACGGTCCGAACACGATGAACGTGGGAGAACCTGGTGGTTGGCTGATAATCGACGTCACACCTTGCAATTGTCTGGGATTCGTGGCAATGAGGCGATTAAAGAGGTTGTCCCGAAGCGTAGACACCGAGAGGACATCTGGTTCAATGACTTCCCTTCTGGTCGGAAAGAGAAGTCTCGCAGAGTGGAAAGCGGTATCCAAAGCTTGATGCTGTCGACGAAGTGGGTAACGGTTGAGCTTGAAGCGAACCTTGTACCGCTGAGCAGTAGTGTAGGTAAAAGACGGGCTGAACCGAAGTCCGACTTGGAGCGATTCTACAATATGGACGAAACCCTGGTACCACTTTCCGGCTTCGGACCCAACGGGCTGCACAAAGATTTGGTCGCCTACGATGTTGTTCGACTGAGTTAACATGATCGCACAGCATCAGGGTGATCAATAGACTCACCAACCATTACGCTCGGGCGCTTTTCAGCGAGTCCAGGGACGGAAAGGCTACATGAGGGGTTTGGTTCACTGGTGGGCGAACATAAACAAGAGATACGAACAGATAGTAGGTCCCCTTCTTCACAAGGGACGCGTTGGGGATATCATACACCTCGAGGTCTTTCCTGTCATAGAAGTTAGATACGGGGGCTTCTGAGAGTTATCAGATGCACGCACTCGCTGCGAAATTCCTCAGCCCAAAGCAGGTATTTGAAGTGACGACCATATGTTTCGTGATCGAGGACTTTTGGAAGCAAAGACTTGGCAAAATGGGATATAATCCCGGATATATTACCCTGTGACAACGCAGAAACGATATTCCCCGGAATCGGAGATTCCGGAAGCTTTACGATGTATCGAATAGCTTTGAGGGGGGGAGGAGGCACCCCCTCAATGATATTCACTTCCGGTTCTCGTGTGACGCGCTTTCTTGGTACAAAAGGCGCAACCGGCTTGATACGCTCATAATCCTCCTTGTCACCGACGACCACAGAAACCATGCGAACGATGGCGAAGGACTGTTTAAGCTTCAAGTCTTCGAACCAAAGCTCCATCCTGGAGCTGTAGGTCCCCCGTAGGCGGTGCTTGAATGTGACAGTGATTCGTGTCCCTCTGCCGGAGACAATGTGACATGGTAAGGAGATTGTTTGGAAGGTGAATCTAACGAAACCCACTAAGGTCAACCAATAAGAAATCAAGAAAGAGATCAACTGACGGTGAAATCTGCGTCCAAAGACACTTCGCCTCGATCCTGTTCAATACGACATCCGAGAGTGGTACCGAGTTCGTCACAGTGAGATCCAATGTGACACCATTCTGGGCAGCAGAAACCTCCACCATGCCGAAGTCTACTCCGCCAGTCTGATGAGACACTGAAATCCCATGTTTATCCTTCGAGGCCTCCTCAAAGGCCGCTTCGAATACTGCATACCGTAATTTCCTCTTGTGAAGCTTGCCTTGCGGATGAGCCTTCCAAAACCTCTCGAAAACAAATATCTTGCAAACAGTGCAGAATACATGCCCGGGAATGTTTGTTGCCTCGTCGGGTTGAACATCGCCAACCCCCGCATCAAGCGCCTTCTGCACGTGGCGAGAAGAAGTCGTATGCTGCTTCCACATCTTGAGCCCCGAAACGTTGACATCGCATAGAGGACAATGCATCGAAACGTTTTCTCCGTGAATGTTTCGTGAATGTCGACGACCTCTCAGGTGATTTCGGTGAGCTTTGGCTGATTGGCTGACAACGGCGCACTCCCGGCAAATGTGGAGATCATGCAGCATCTGGCATGAAGGATCATTGCAGACCCCGGTAGACAATAGCCTTGAGCAAGGAGCTCGACTCGGCATCGCGATGATCGATGGAAGAGAGATGAGGTGAGGTCTTGTGGAAGACAGGACCAAAGGGAGGAACGTGGCCCAAGGCGTATTTATCTGAGGTTCATGGGAAGGAAGTCCAAATACAGGCGCCGATCACGTTGGAAGCTCTTGCAAAGGAAAGACACCTTCGACCTCGGAAGTCACATCAACATGATTTCGTTGCATCCTTCATGAGCATGGTTGCCCAGAAACCGCATACTCCGGTCAGACAGTTCTTTAAGAGTGAAAGTCACGGAAATTGCACGAAGAATCCTGTTGGCATTGGGGTCAATAGGGTCTCACCTCATTGATGGACCGTATCGGTAAAAAGAACCAGACAGAAGTTATTTTCGTCAGATGATACCCCATTGAATGAACCTTGATTGGCATATCAGTAGACAGTCGCCAGATTTACGAGGGCAGGTCGGAAGTTGTGGTGGCAACGATATCGCGCACCTGACGAGGAATCGTGAAGTGCTTATAGTAGTATTCATTCCAAACCACGACATTGTAGATAACAAAAAGACTGCGTCGACGAACAAGGGTAAGCGATGAATCAAGAGAACAACTTGTTGACGGAGGTGTTTCCTTCTTGGTTCTTTTTCAGTACCTGTCAGTACACGCGTGGGATCAGATATGATGCAAAAATGGTAGAACTTCAGCCAAACCTTTGCAACAGCGAATTCGAAGTCCTCTTGAGTGACGTGCTGCCGACGTTCACGGAGCGCATACATTCCTATTCCGATTCAGATCAACGCCACCAGCGAATATGTGGTCCAATACATACCCGCTTCTGTGCAGATACCACGGACTTCAGCACCGGAGCACTGACCCATCTTCTCGGCGAGAGCGCGGAGGTTGATGCCTCGTTGGAGCGACATCTGTGGAGTTGAGTGATATCAGTGGTGCATAATTCACAGGTGTGATGAATACTGACCTTGCGTGAGTGGATTCGGAGAATGGCTACCCGGGCTTCGGGTCCTGGTGGTGGGAACTCGATCTTTCGGTCAATACGACCCGGTCGTAGAAGCGCGGAATCGAGAATATCTTAAGATCAAAGCGCATGAGGATCGCCAAAAGACGTACACTCAATGAAGGAACGTACCTATTCGATTTGTAGCCATGATGACTTTGATGTTCTTTGTAGATTCGAAACCGTCCAACTGATTCAACAATTCCAACATCGTTCTTTGGACTTCAGAGTCCCCACCTCCGGACCCACTCTCTCCTCTTGAACTTCCTATTGAGTCGATTTCGTCCATGAAGATGATACTCGGTGCGTGTTCTCGTGCCATGACGAAGAGCTCTCGAACCATACGACTACCTTCGCCAATATACTTCTGTACCAACTCTGATCCTGAAACCCGGATGAATTTGCAGTCTGTGTGATGGGCCACAGCTCGAGCGAGTAGAGTTTTCCCTGTCCCGGGAGGGCCATACAGGAGTACACCCTTCGGCTGAGCAATACCTAGGGATTCGAAGAGTTCCGGGTGTTTCACGGGAAGCTCGATGACTTCCTTGATCTCCTTGATTTGTTTGTCGAGACCTCCGACCATCTCATATGTGCTGTCCGGTACCTTCTCTACCATCATGAGGGATACCAAGGGATCTACCTTGTTTGGTAGAATCTTGTGGATTGTGTAGGAGTCGGAACGCAAAGCCACCCGAAGTGAAGGTGTTAGAGAATTGACGTCGATCTCTGCATCAAAATCGACAACTAGAGACAAGTATTTCATCAAAAATGGTGAACGATACACAATCAATCATTGACATACTGTATTTCCCCTCCGGCTGAACCTTGACAAGCACTCTGTTCTTGCCCATAGCCTTCACTACTTCTCCGACATAGCTCCCGGGTTCGTGGAGAAGCTGGAGCTCCTCTCTTAGAAGACGAACTGTATCGAAGTCCATATGAATGGCCAAATGTGGTATCATGATAGAGACATACCCCTAGCATTCAATGCATTTCGTTGAGCTTCCAACCGACGGAGATTTTGAGTCTTTTGGTTGATTTCAATTTCTGCGGTTTCGATCTTGGCTTGGTAGTAAGACTTGATGCCTCCCGGAGGAGCTGCTGTTCGTGTTGTAACGGGCATAATCGTTTGCGAGAGGAGAGAGACTGGAAGCTGTAATGGTCGTTGTATGAGATGGTAAACGCGTCTGTCTGTCACAATCGCGAATGACGCGTCCTGGGCGTGACGTCACAATTGTGATTGAGTGTCACAACTATATGGTCACGTCACGGTTTGTAAATTATCCCAGACAACCATGTCGACCGGACCTTGCAATTGTACCTTTGCTTACCCTCTCATGAAGACCCTGCTGATGTCCAGAAGGGGCCGCTGCATACCATGGGGAGCACATCGATGCTATTCTTTTCTCCGCTCTCCCTGCTCAATGGCACCACGAGTCGCTTTGTTGTGGGGAAACTGACTTTAGGAAGTCAATAGGACCCAGAGACGGTCAGACCGATCCCCAACACTGGGATCCGAGGTACTCCAAACCGAGTACCTTCTGATGGCCCCAAAAGGGGAGACTTTGCAATATCACATCGCCATGTTGCAGAATCAGGCAGAATCTGTAGCAATCGTTCTAGCCGCACCGGGGATACCCTTGATTTCCCACCTGTTGCGAGTTTGCGACAAACGGTTCCCGTTGGCGCAAACACGAGGTCTTTCGTGATCATCATAAATCACTGCTCATAGGTGTGAATTTATATCTCCTTGCCTATTCCGAAAGATTACCATCTCGCATGAACATCGAGTACAACCACGGGGCCAAACAGGTATGTTCAAGCTTTAAGCTTCACAGTATTTGAACAGGCTTAGTATCCCCAAGCCATATGATCAGATATACCCTTTCGGCCCGAAGTATTCTAGTCTTTGAATTCTGATCAACGATATCACGGAGAGTTTGGGACCACGCCAATACCTTGTTCAGTGTGGGAGTGGGCGATGATACCACCCGCCCTCAACACGTCTTATCAGATACGAGTGACATCAGTAGGAGGGACGTCGGATACATGGAAGTGTTCTCGGATGAACTCACCATTGGTAACTGAATCATACGCCACTAATCCCGGACTAACTCATAACTCTCGGTGATTGGGCATGGGGACGAGAAAACCTCCGTTAATACACACCTGCTACCCCAGCGAGTCAGCAGATGGGAAATGGGGGCCGCAGATGAAGGGCGATGACCCCTCAAAACGCCATCTAGTATTCATGTGTGGATGGCGTTCTCCAGGGTCTCGAGATCGCTGATAATCTACCGTACAAGTACGTAAGGGGCGTACCCGAAAGTTTGGGTTCAACTGGGTAGCTTGACTGGTGCGAGTCAACGTCTGACCTTACCAAAGAACAATGGGTGTCTGAGCGTTACACAGGTACATCACCCCTCTAGACTCATGGCTGGCACTCGGAAAAAGGATCCGAGGAACGGAAATATTGAGATCTAGAATCCTTGAACAGCCGCGGAAGCATGCGGTGTAAGGAGGTCGACTTCAAGTCTTCCGGAAGGAGAGAAGAGAGAACATCAGGTGCGATTTGGGGTGCATTTCTGTCAGGGGACAATGTCTCCGAAGCAGAACCCACAACACGATGGAGGAATGTTGATATGGTGGAGCATAGTTTAGGGTAGCGATAACTGAAAGAGAATCGTTGTATCGTACACAGTGCCAAGCACATGGACAAGTAATACACAAATCATGAAGCGACGTGGGTGATCAGGGGGTGGAATGTCCGAGACTTATAAGCCTGCTTCATTCCGCATGGGATGTTTTTTTTACAGCCTGTTACAGCCAGATCATATTAAGCCGATCCTCCATTGAGACCACGTTACGGAGAACTTACATGCCGTATTTCATTTTGAGCTCCCTCCAGGCAGGTGCTATTGCTGGGTAACTCTTCACGAGGTCACGCATGTCTTGTTCAGGTATTCGATTGATGTCCACTCGGTTCCAGTACCGAGAGAAAGCGTAGATGATATCCTGGGCGTCGTGGTCCCTTCTCCGGCTGGCAAAGGCGAGGCCATGGTAAACAATAGGAACCAAGACATAGCAGAGATAAGAAAGGACATACATTGCCCAAGCTTTGAGCTTAGCTCTGAGGAATTCAGAGATGGTCAAGAACGGGAGTCCGGCTATTATCCCCACGGTTGAGCTATCTAGGTGGCGAGGGCCTTCCTCTCCTGATGGAAGTATCTCGATCTAAATGGGGAGAGAAATGAGACCCATATTCAAGACGGGGTCGATAACAGACGTACATCGATAGCGGGGATCAACCGGTGATATCTGACATGAAGCCTAGAGGTCGTTAGAGTTTCAGAGAAAAAGAAAGCAGATTGCGGGGTTCGATACGCACCGGTCGCTCCAAGGCGAAGGGGTAACAGTGACGTTCGTGCTTCCTGCGCATGCTTGACGTACTCTCTTAAACGGATGGGTATGGGGGCCTCCTTCAACGATACAATAGATTTCCTAAAGGATCTCAGTGGTGTGAAGCAGAGTAATTAGGGGAAGGGAGTACTTACATCGGCATGAGGGGCGTTGGTCAGAACAGCGTTCAATACGCTGCCATAAAATGCATGAGGAGCTCCGGCGTTGTGCAAGAGCTGGGAGAGGGCGGAGGCGGCTTCCAAGAGTCTGCGTGTGTCGTTCATGGTGGGCGTTGTGGTCAAGTGAGAAGGAGTGGGTCAGCCCATTGGCATGGTATTGATGTACTGTTGTAAGCTCGAAGGTCAATCGAGAAGTTAGGAAGGGATAGGTGGTGGGATCTGGAATAGGATTGTGACAGGCAAGGCTAAAGCCGAAAAACAGCAGGCGTGTTGATGCAAACATGCCGATCTAGCTCACTCCTAATACGTGTATGATGCAAGATGGTTCCAAGTCAAGTCATCCAGTGTAAGGTTGGGTGCGCGGCAGAGGGCCAGATGGACAAGCATGATTGCTGGCAACGTTGGGGCATCGATGAAACGGGTAGCGCACCAAGATCACATGAGATGGGCAAGCCTGAAAGCGTGTTCCAACGGAGATGAGCCCGTCACGAGGCTTGGATACCTGACCGGCAAATAGATGCAATTTGCGTGTGAATGTAAGCCGAGCCATTTCATTACCCTTTAAAAAGTCGGAGGACCCGGAATGTTTATGGCAGAGGTTTCGTGGTTTGGAAAAACCATCGTCTCAGCTGGAGATCCGTCCGCAGGATTTGCGATGTCGGTTACTATAAACTTGGTAACCGTCAATGGATGGACCAGGATGGACCGCGCCATCCTGAACTGAAGGGCCAATCAAACCGACAAAGGGGTTAATGGACCGGCTACAAATTGGATACACAAAGGGCAGACCATTGCGGGGACGAGAGACGCTGGGAGGAGATGATGGGAGGCTTCGGTAAGTTCCACAATTGCCAAAAATGGCAACAGAAATATCTCTGATGATTATGTAAACTATGATCATGTGGTATGGCTTTGCACACGCGTTTGCTGCCCATTGGTCTCCTCTTGCACCGAGCCGTTCCAGAGGCCAGGCGTTCCAAGTCCAAAGGTGTTGGTATCTTTCTATTCAACTCTCATCTCCTCTCTTTCTATTAAAACTTACGAGCGCAGTCCAGGAGACTCTGCGCATGCATCCTGCGCTTTGGTCGCGGTGCTCATGCCATGTAGTGCGATGTACCCCTGCATTCGCTCGGAAGGCACCGCGCAGTCCCGGCTGCTTCTCAAAACCGCAACTGTTATACGGAACTTATGACCGCGGCACTCCTTATCGTTTCCTGGGATCACTCTCCCTCCGAAGACCTTATTCGCTACCAGCAACACCTTCCATCAGGTCCAGTTACTCTGCATCAAACCATTACTGCACCAGGCAATTTTCTTGGATCCCAGGATTCAATCGTCGCAGTGATGACACCCAGCAACACGCGTCACGGGAGGGTCAGGAGGAGGCCGCAAAGGCTGCTATTCTTGAAAAGGCGATGAAAGGTCGTCAACCAACAGACCTCATGCTGCGATGTGAGCTCTTCCCCAACAGTTAGTGGCGACATTTTGGTGAATTGGCATCCTCGTTTGTTAGGCACCGTGCTTGACGCAGCTGGCAAGTCCCTGAATGACATACATCTGACCAATCATTCACACCGGAATATGAATTGGCAGGAGCCGTCAAGACCATCTCTGGTCAATTCAAGAAGTCCGATCTGTGTTCAGAGCACCGGTTGAACGTAAGCTCGGGATCATTGAGTCGCTCTTATGGACTCTAACCCTCGGGTCTTGCAGCCTCGTGATCTCAGAAAGATCGATTCTAGAATTCCAAACCTTGTGCCCACCATTCTTGTGCGAAAAGAGGCCATTCTGGTGCGTTGTTACACTACGGCTTTCGAATTTCATTCATGCGTGGCCAATGGACACATATTATGTACTATAGGTCAACGTTCTTCACATACGTGCGCTTGTAAAATCTGATGCTGTCGTTCTGTTCGACACTTATGGTTCAGCGGACTCACGCCTACATTCCGTTTTCTTGTACCATTTGGAGGTGCGCGCACGTTTGCTCGCACACGGTCGCAAAGCTAACGGATCTGTGAATTCAGCACAACCTAAAGGCGACTGCATCAGGCCCACCATATGAATTTCGGTGAGTCTCATCCATTCCTTTTATGTAAATGATCTCAAGAACTCCAGCCCCGACCTTTCATAGTGCATTAGACTCCATCTTGTTGTCTGTATTAAGTGCTCTGGAAGCGGAGATGGTTTTTATCCGAAACCTCGTCGGAGGCCTGTTGGCAGAACTTGAGGACGATATCGATCACGATCGATTCAAACGCCTGCTACATTACTCTAGACGGCTGGCGAGTTTCCAGAACCGGGCGAAACTGGTTCGTGCCCTGTTTTATTACTCACGTATCCAAGGAACGTGCTTACCTCTTCTTCTTCCGTTTAAACTTACAGGTTCAGGAAGCCCTTGAGGAAGTCCTTGAGCAAGGTGATTCTATTGCGCGGCCCTCCACTGCCGTTCTCTACTGAAACGTGCTCCTGCATCCCAGATGAGGATCTTGCCGCGATGTATCTTACGGACAAGAAGAATCACGTCACTAGAGAGGTGACAGACCACGAGGAATTGGAAGTCCTTCTCGAATCATTTGCGAAACAAGTCGAGGAAATCGTCAACGAAGCAGAAAATATTCAAGTTGGTCATACTTAGGTTATCTCCTCGGCGTCCACCTGACATGCTTTGCGATTCCTTCCAGAACAACGTCCAGTCCACCCAGGAGATCGTAGAACTTATTCTAGACTCTAATCGTAATGCTTTGCTTGCCCTTGATCTCAAGGTACGCCGGTGATATCTCACAACTTCCGCCTGGGTAGCTGAACGGTCATGGATTGTGCGACTTGTTCTGTTTTTGTGTAGATATCCATATATACCATGGGCATTGGAGTCGGGACGTTGGTTGCCGGCCTGTTTGGCATGAATGTATGTTTTCCTGCATCACGCCATCCACTTCCCAAGTCACATAACGCGTCTCTATCACACAGTTGACAAGCCATATGGAAGAACACGAATACGCCTTCGTAGTCATGTCTGTTCTGTCGATGGCGATCGCCGTCGTATTTTCGTGGTCAGGTCTTCGCCGGTAAGTCCCGTCTCTCATTGTGTTATTCCAAGCAAACCTTCCTCTTTGTGGCTCAATACCGTCGCTGATCCTTCTGAATTTTTGCGTCATTGGCGTATTAGGCTTGCGAGGATCCAGAGAGTTGGTCTCTCTGCTAATGGACGGAGGAAGCCAAGCAAGAGATGGCTCCCGCTGCCCCTCCGTCGACGAGGACCCGACGAGTTCACATGACGCAATTGATGATCGCTGCGTGTTCTTTTGATCATCCTTGACCGAGAGGGTATGGGTCCTAATATAGAGTGGGTTCGGTTTTTTCTTCGTATACTCCGAGGTCTCCGTTCCCGAGAGTCCACCCACGGTTGACTCAGTATGGGTTATAGTATCCTTTCGACAATCCCCGTATGATTGAAAGTAAAATTCAATTCATATCTGACATCATCACCTCGCATATTGCAATTCGTATATACTGTAGGTACTCGCCTATTTTGCATCTAACTTATGACAATCTATACGTTTTTCTCCCCCCTCACAAGCTCCTGTCACCCACTTCCACTGTAACTTGCTTCTCCAACCGGAGGAACAGACAGAATACCCAGAAAAAGGTGGGACTATTTTGGTAAGGTTTCCCCACCACTCGCGCGATAAATTTACCCCAGCCATTGTGGCACCCGACTTCACTCCCAACACTCGGACACGGCATACAGACTTTCAACCCACCACGAGCCGAAAATATCAATCCTCTCCCGCGATCCTGTATCTCACCAACAATGCTTAGAGTTTATCGTATCAAGCAACCGAGGTCCCAAGACCTGTCTCAAATAATTATTCGGCATCACTCGGCTCCCTTATCTCTGGTGTACCTCGAGGAGCAGATAAGAGAAGGTTGGCAGGGCTAGCCAGTTGCAGGGTGGCCTCAAGCTCCACACCGTACACAAGGACCTACAATTAATCGACGTTGATTTTTTTGCTGTTTTTGTTGTTCGGTTCGTCACGAGTTGGGGGCGAGTAGGGTGGGTAGGCCAATCAGGGACGGTGGGTGGTCACCGAGTACCGGGTCTATCGTACGTGTATCTCGGGCTTGGGCAATGAGACTTTCCAGGCATGGATGTCTTCTAGTACCCCGCAGTCTGAGATGAACTCGTGGTGCGGGGTGGAGCGGGGGACGGACATATCAGCCCTTGCGACCCTTGCCAGACCACATTCCTTCCAGACTTCGTGGGCCGTACCTCGTTTTCCCCCCTGTCTATCCCTTTGCTTCCGCGATTCCGTGATAAGTGTGAAGAGAGTCCTGGCTTAAGGTTGGCTTAGTGTTGGTTTACTTGGAAGCAGGCTGGATGGTTTGTGGGGTACGTTCGATTGGAAAAGGTCTGGTAACTTTAATTCTGTTTTTCTCCCCGGAGGTACTTGATGATCGAAGTGGGGTGCTTGCGATGCCGATATCAGTCCTATTCAGATTGGGAGTTGAGTTGAGGGTTCTTTTTGGTGAGGTGGAGGGTATCGGAGGTATGTTATCTTTGTGGCTTCCTCCGTTCCGTCTGACCATGGGCGTGATCCTTATCTGTCTGACAGACTCGGGAATTCTGATGGTACATCATCTACTCCGGTACGAGATGAGATGCGATTTGTCTATCTCAACTTACTAGGATCGTAGCAGTTGCCCGATATCCAGTAAGCTGAAACGAGGCGTCTGAAAGGAGACGACCAAGGAAGGTCATGCGCCATACTTAATGATAGATACAAGTTGGTAAGCTCAATGTGACATGATCTCTTCACCTTAATCTCGTACCCTCGTCCTGTCAGCTATGTGAACCCCATGGCTGACCCGATGATACCCAATCCGACATCCTCGGGTTGGGAAAAGGAGCAGACAAGCTTTTTATTTTTCTCTATCATGGTTATTCTTTCCTCTCATGGTCAGTCAGGACGGAGTGTTCATGCCTTCTTCTTTTGCGACGCCACGAGGACGAACGAATGCCAAATTTGTCGTAAAAACTTCCTTTCATGCCGTACATGCTGTGGTTGCTGACATTACTGATAGCATATGGTTTGAGGGATATGCTTATCACTGGTACCGTCGTTAATGTATAGCCCCGAACCAACCAGCTATCAATACCCTGAACTTTGACGGAGGCATTGATACAATGTACAGGTCAAACAAGTAAACAGTCCGAAGTCAACATTGACTCTGACAAGACCCATACTAGCAAGGAAGCAACTATCACAGTGTCAAGCTGTGCAACGTGCATGAGACCGGTAAGCCAAGGAAGACAGCCCATGCTTCGAATTCTCATATCGCTGTCAAACTCCGTAACCCATCTCTATTTCAGTACAGTATACAATACGTACGTTGGTCTTTTCCGTAATTGACAGTTCGGAAATGAGAATAGCAACCATGGTGTTGTATAAATATCGACTCCACTTGTCAACGCAGGACGGGAATAACCATTCAAAGAGAACGACGCAACGACACGAGGTGGGAGTTTTCGTATTTCGTGATCTTTGGTTGTTCACCAGAGGAAGATATTAATCCATATGATGATAGAACTTTGAACAGTGTGTATCATTCAAGAGGCCCTTGTTCGTTATCATGAAATATGAAATGAGAGACTTCGTAGTGTATTTCAAGCATCGTTCCAATTATAAATCAACCTATAAATACCAACGCCCAACACCGGATTCGCAAACAAAGGTCATCTGGCAAAAAATAGAAGCCCCCACAAAACAAGCATACGCACGACACAGAAACCGAGAACCCGAACCAGTACGAATTAGAATAAGTCAGAAGGGCATGATAAGTGGCAAGGTAATGTGCGGAATGGAGGAACTTGTTAAGCTGTGCGTATCCACTGCAGAACGAACATCGGGACATCGACATCCATTCTACTGTATGCTCCACCTTCGACGTCCTGTATTATCACGTATCATGACAAGATAGACAGGTCAAAGTCACGAACTCGGGAGCGTTGCTCTCGTGAGCTCCCAATGTGACCACGATACGTCCAGACGTCATGTCATGATCAGTCATGCCAGTGGTACATCATACCCACCACGTCCACAGAGTTCAACCTAAAAAGGGCACATGGAAACCCTTGATAGTCGTGGGTATGTGTAGTACTCAGCAAGATCATGAGACCACTGTTCGCCGAGAGAGACGATCTCCAGTGCAGTATCACTCCACACATCGGAACGAGATAGAAAAGAAGTAGAAATGCATAAAAAAGAGAAAAAGAAAATCTGTTTGTTTTTACAAACTAATACACAAAAAAAGAAAAGAAAAAAAAAAGCGAGAAAATTCCTTGCAAGTACACGTATAAGCGTAAAGCGTAAAAACACGAACAGGGGGTAGGAGGGGGGGGGGGGGGGAAGGGTGATGGTGGTGAAGAAAAAAGGACAAACAGACACAGCGCAGACGAGAGAAAACGAGACAAACGATTCCATGGACAAAAGTGGTGAGAGGGAGAAAGGGTTAAGGGGGAAGGATCCGATTCAAAGCATCTGGAGTTGAAGCATAAAAAAGGGTTAAAATGAAGAGATAAACAAGAGAAGCGGAAATCCAATGTAGAGTAATGTAAAGAACATGAAAGGGGGAAAGCATAAAAGGAATAAGACAAAAAGACAAACCCGAGGGTGAAGTTGAAGAAAGTAAACAACGGAACCAAAAAGAAGAAAAAGCAAGAAGTTCAACTCCCAGTTTTTACCGCGCGACACCTACAACCAAAAAAACACAAGCAACATTCCAAAACCAACATTCCATCTCGTCACCCAAACTCATACCCAAACCCATACCAAACACGCTCCCGCTTCCGATATCATCATCAATGCATCATTATCACCACGGGAATCACCACGAGCGTAACTCCAAAGCGCCACGCAGCAGTTTCAAGCCCACTTGATAATGAAGGGAGCGTTTGATCTTCAGAGAGATCCCCGTAGGCTGTGCAATCCGCAGATGCGCCTGAAACCAGGGCGAATCAAACACAGATGCAGACGCAAGACTGACGCAAGTGGCAAATACCGGATCCGAGCCCGAAACCGAGGTCCCCGGAAAGACGGAAAGACGGGAAGATAGGAAAAGGGAAGATAAGAAGGGAAGATAGGAAAAAGAAGAAGCCAGGGAGGTGATCAAGGAGTACAATAGCAGGTCAGGTCATCAAGGAATAGGAGTAGGTCATCACAGTACGACAATGATGATGGATCAGGGAAGATGGAAGATGGAAATCCAAAACACAAAACCAGTCATACCAAGACGGGAAAAACGGGGAAGGACGGGGATGATGCATGATGGGGGGAAGGATGAGGGGAAAGACAGATCCAGAAGGAGAAGCGAGGCGATAAAAGACCGTAAGCGTGACAAGGGGACGTCAAAAGAGTTGGACACTGGACATGCAACATGCACATACACAGTACACATGCACATCACAAAAAGGCGTGAAATGGAGAGAGGGCGTGAAAAGTGAAAAAAAAAGTCAAAGGGGAGATTGTATGGTACTTTGAATTCCATCCTCTTTGTATACCAAGTTTCGTTTCGGGTCTCTCTACTACCTCGTAGCGTCGCGAGCGCATACCAATGACGTAGAGAGACGTCCTCGCTGTTCATGATCATGTGTGAATATGACCAACCGAGGTAAGGTCGAGGAGATAGGTAACCAAGAGACGACAAATCGGCGATTGAGTGAATGGGGCTCGGGCGAGGGAGATAAGCAAGCGAGTCGGGTCGTGGGTCGTAGAGTACTTTGCGCTTTGAATTGAATATTGAATGGCGACCAAAGAGGGTTTTGTTCGCGTCGTAGTGAGGGGATCCTCGGATAACTTAAAAAAAACGTCGTTCTTGATTCTTGAAGGTGGTAACCAACGGGACAAGGGGCAGAGGAAAAAAGTCGATAAGCATAACCAGAAAGCGTTGTAAATCACATCTTGTATCCATTCAGCCGCACATCCCCAACAAACCCCAAAGAAAACACTCACCCACTGGGTTAACCAACTCCCAAGCTCAATCCTTCTGAGGTGGCGGCATATCCGGAATCAAATAATGCACCGGCCTCCCATCTCCAAAACTCGACTTATGATTCAAACTCGGCACATCCAACCCCGCAGCCGCCATCGCCGCCAACCTCACATCCTCCAAATCCAATCCACTTCCATATGCATTTCCCGCTCCAACCCCCAGGGTGCCTGACCTCCCAGAAGCATTGCTATAATTCGCCTTTGGATTCGCATACATCGCCGGCGCCTGCGTCTGTGGGTTGTTCAAGGTAGTTGGGGTCGAGGGTGAAACAGGGGGATAACCCCGCCTCGAGCTACTCGTCGAATTCGATCGATCCAACGGACTCGCTCCATACCCATACCCACCATAACTGGAGGGCGACCCCGAAATAGGCGAATCCTCCATCTCAAGCGACGACGCATCATAAGTCGGTACAGGTTTCCTATTCGCCCTTCTTGCACTTGCACCTCCAGAAGCTGATCTTCCAATAGCCAACGGTGCTGGTGCTTGTGCTTGTGCGGGTGTTAAATCGGCTGGAGTGGATGGGGAGGAAGATGACAAATGCAAATGGGACGGGAGCATGGAAGAGAGACCGGGACTGGTAGCTGCGATATGTGCGGGTGCATCCATGGGATGGGAGAGGTTTCTCCCGTCGAGGGATTGTCGGTGTTGATACCTTCGCGAATTACCATTACCTCCGTCCGCAGCCTCCAACTTTGCCAAGGTCGAGGACCTATGTTGACTACTCGACCTCGTGAGAGGCCCATTCCCGTTACTAAGATAAGGTTCCGGGGTGGCCGCAGTCCCTGTGAGAGTCGTCGAGATGGTAATCGAAGACCTCCTCCTCGTATTGGGATTATACGACAACGGCTGAATCGTATCAATGAAATCGAAACTACCCCTCGAATAATGCTTTGGTAATTTCTCCGCCTCGAGAGAGGAAGTAGCGAGCGAACAGACATCTTCCGTCGAATGACCAATGGTGCTATTATTCGCCGAGAGGATCTTGTTCGTCGAGTCCGAGGGATGTGTTTGGCCTCCTCCCCGCTGGTAATGAGCGGTTTTCTTGGTGTAAGAAGGGAGACTAGCAACGCCGAGCCCCGAGTCGCGCGACGACAAGCCTGTCCAATTCCGCATAGTACCATGTCCACCCGCCCCTGCCCTCCTTCCGCGCTTTGAAGCTCTGTATACCCTCCAAAAGAGGAAGAGAGCGATAAGGATAGCAGCGAGCGCCAAACCTCCAATCACACCCCCTGCGATAGCGCCAGCCATGTTCGATTTTGATGAAGAAGCCGAAGCGGCTGATGCTGGGAGAGTTCCGGTCAAGCAAGAAGTGTCTGAAGAGTTGCTTACTGAGAATTGGGAAGAGTAGGTGGGGGCGGAGAGACCGGTGACGGAGCCGACGAGGATGTAGGTGCCTGCGGGGAGACGGACGGGGTCCCAGAGGAAGATGTTGGAGGTGGGGTTGAGGCCGGTGGCGATGGTGAGTTGGTCGATGTTGACGGAATCGGAGCCTGGGATGGTTGTGGATAGGGGGCTGTTGATGGTGTGGTCTGTGACGAAGATGGAGAGATTGGAGAGGGGACCGG
>JANAWD010000321.1:0-45698 GCA_027627245.1 Meripilus lineatus | reverse complement strand
GGAAGTGGACGGGGGAAAGGTCGTGGTCGCTGTTCAAGACGGCGTCGAGATGGGCTGCCAGGCACCATCGGCAGCCTCGCCATCGCCCGATTTCCCTCCTCACGCTGTCCCAATCCGGCAAAAACAGACGACCGACCACATGCGCTCGCTCTTTCCGTGCCTGGCATTGGCCTGGCATTGTATTCTCCCTCCCTCGCAGGCGTATACTGCACTCTCCAAAACAATCTTGTCCCCGCAGAATTTGCTCCCGCCTCTACCGGAATCAATGCGGGTTCCCTCTCTCGTCGATACCCGTGGAAAACGGAATCGCAAAATTCGCCGGTGCAGTCCCCTCCAAAAATTATCTTGGGCCGGCACATGCCGCCCGACGGCGCCAATCTCCGAGGGTTTTAAAATACATTCCTTTGTGGAGGGACATACCACTACTAGTGGGAGATAGACTTGGAAAGAAGAAGAGAAACTCCCTAAACTTTGTCTGAGCAGGACATGGCACGCTTTTCATTAAAGGCACCGCCGTACCTGTATCGAATCCTCGTTTTTCTCATTCATTGGCGCGCTGCGCTTTCCTCTGCGCTATACTCTACTTGGTGTCACATCCGGATCCCCATCCTCCCCTCGCTCTTCGTTCATTCATTCCACTTTTTCATTAACCTTCCGTCCTCGCTTACCGCACACCGCCCAGGCACATTCGCTTCGTCCATCCCATCATCCCATCGTCCATCATCCATCATGCATGCAGTACAGTACACACACTCTTCACATTCAGGTCCCGTCGGCAAGTAGACATGTACGAAATCCCTCAGGAAATACACCCGCGGAATCGAGTACACAAAGTCATACTCCCAGCAACTCAGGCTGACTGTAAAGGCATTCCGAGATGTGAACCCGGAACAACTGATTCGTTCCCGTCCTCGGTAATTATCCCCATTCTTCTTGACTATCGGCATGATCTGCCCGGTTAATCATCTCCATTCCAGCCTATTCCAGCTATATACAGTATTACTGCACTGCAATCTACTATAATACATCGTGAATGTGGCTAATCTTTCACACAGGATTCAAGGTTTAACATCCTCGTAATCCACAGAGCTGCGGTACTTTGTTCTACACAGGCTATGGTCGTAGGAAACTCTTCACTGCAATTCGGCGATAACGAAATCGGTTAGTGTACTCTCATACCCTGACCTACTCTGACCCATTCCTTCACTCGCTTTCGAATTCGCGGGATGTCATTACTTCGTAAATACAACGCCGGTAACGCGAGATCTTCATTCCTCATCATCACCCATCTCACATCCATCCCTGATCATCTTCATATCCCAGAACACCGAGCGCCCACCCGGATACCTACCATCCCGCACAAAGTCGATAAGAACCACTTTGGGATATCGATATCGTGACGCGAGGCGGCTTTCCTTCCTTCGGAATCGTACCAATCAAACGCCCAACATTACCCTCAACAACTTCCCGCCAAAGGCGCCCCATACATACAATACTGCACCGACCATCGCATCACCAATAGATCCAACACTCTCCAAAACTTCTTATACTATCGTTTAGGTAGTATTGATAAAAGTTGAGAAGATTTTTTGTTTTGTCCCTTCCTCACCGAATCATACCATTATTTTTTGATATTCTGAATGATACACATGTAACCTACATGCCTGATTTTTTCTGAAGAGTATCGTTCAATTTCAAGGAAAAGAGGACGTGTTCGGCGAGTGTTGAAAAATCAGGTTGTGTTGAAAAAAAGTAACGCATCAGTCACAGATTTGATGGAGACTGCCGTCAAGCCGTCCTCCTGCCGTCTGATCCAGCATGCTGTTGCGATCAATTTTTCAAGACTACCTGACCCCGTCTCGACGCCCATGCTCACACAACTGGCTTACCACTGGCACTGTGGCTGCAGCGGAGATTGATATGCGTTTGATGGCTCGGGGTGGCTGCTTTCAAATGAGACGTCACGATCTGTCTTGAAAAAACAAAACATCATTGCTCTCATCACACATACAATCCCTGGCCGTCTATCGAAGCTGTGAACAAGCATATTTGAACAATAAAGATTATACCTGTGAAGTTTTATGGCCCCGATCCAGGTCGATTTTTCAGGATCTTTCTGTCACTTCGATTTATCAAAGCTACCTCACCACTGTTTGCTCTCTGGAAGTCTCAATTTTTAATATTTCGAGACACGGTTTGGGATGCAAGGTCCAAAGTCATCCGTCTACATGCCATCCAAATTTTGCGATTTTTGGTTGAGTGTGCAAGGGATTTCAGGCAGTGTTGAAAAAAAACCGCTTTTATCAACACTACCTAACTGATAGTACAGTAGTCTCTTATCCACCACATCACAGAACCCTCGAGACACACCCCAATCAATTAACCCCCCATCTTTGTGCCTGCGCCTCCATCTGTTCCTCATCTTTATCTTCACTTCCAGACCCTTGAAGCCTTTGTCTCGGATGTACTATCACACACCCCTTCTTACATGCGTTTCCAGTATTTCCCGTCGTATAGTACTGTCCCTCATCTAAAACACTCAAAAGTTTGGATTATGATGTGATACCTAACTGTATATAGATCTCTGATTTTTTCTATATTTTATGAATTTTATTTGCTCCAGCGGAATGTTTCCGGCGAGCTCAGTCGCAACTCCCCCCTTCTTGCATATGAATCGTCACAAAATGTCACATCGGCAGATTTGAACTCAGCTCGGCATACCATTTATGGAAGCAGTTCGTGCAAAGAGGGGTGAGTGCATCGTCGCGCATTCAGGACTTCGAGCAGAGGCACACGTCGACGCCGCAAGCCACTGTGGTGTGGCTTCAAGGTCACCATTTTGTCACCCCTTCTTCCAGACAATGCAGCCTGAGCTACTTGAGAGAAACATACAACAAATCGGATGGCTGAGAAAGGTATCTCAGGTATATATTAGCTTAACTCCTCGTTTCTGTGATAACGCGCCCATGGGAAGATGTGGATCTGACACAATTTGTGGTGGATCAGAACTCAGAAAACTGGCTTTATTCCTTCTGACAATCTCAAATTTTGTTAGATTCCTTAGAAATTCGAGTTGTACACTACTATCAAGCATATTTACATGCCCAATTTTTTTCAGAAGGAATAGAGGGAAAGGGTTGCCTCCAGAGCACGATCTGTAAGAAGGGGGGAGCTGCAACAAGGGGTGTGTGATAGTACTTTCTCTTGTCTCGAGCACGGCATCGCTGGCACAGGTACTCCGACAACAAGTATTTATGGTATCAGAAATCCTTATTCCGGCTTGGCTCTTTGGAGAGAAAGGAAAGGGTAACTCAAAAGGGTAAGTAGACGCTTGGGATTTCGGGGGTCTCGGGGGCTGGAGTAGGCTCTTGTCTCTCGTGTGGAGGATCTCGTATCTGGGGTTTGGCTCGCCCAAGACTTACCCCAGGTTTCGAATTTCTGCCAGGTAGGGAAACCCACCTTGGTCGGACCTCTACTGGGTTTCTTCTCGTAGATCCCCCTAGTAAGTCAAGTCAAGCTCCTTGGAACCCAACTCTTAAATTGGAAATTGGAATGTCTTCTGAGTTCTCCGGTTACTTCTGTATGTCAGTTTTCATTCAGCCTTATTATGAACTTCTCTCGCTTTTCTCCATAGCACTTTCCGAGTGAGTCTCTAGTTTCTTGTTAGGGACGGTTCTCCTGCCAAGCCTCTTGAAGAACATACGACTTCGCAGATCTCAGCCACGAGCTCGGAATTATGCGCGGCGGTCCCCTTTGTGGGTTCTTGTCTTCGAATGTTCTCCTTCATCCCCTCTCTTAGTCTTTACTGAATCAATACCTCACGTTGATATGGATTCTGGAGAGGTAATAGAGCTGGTGTTGATGACATCTGGATTCAGAATCCTACTCTCTTTGGATGGTACAATCTCACATTTTTCTCCTCCTTCGAACTTGCGTCCCTCAATTCCGATAACTGGTTCCCGGATTTAGGATAACTTACCTAGATTCGACGAGCGACGATCCCTCCACTTATCCTTACGATCACCATTTTTCTTTTGCCTCCTTCGTTCTTTTTCTCACCTGGAAGGAGAATACCAGTGGAATAAACAAAAACTCTATCAGAAACAAACTGACTGGGCAGTGAGCCGCAGCTCTTTACAGGCGCGTGTTTGAGGATCATCCTCAGAACCTACGTCTTTTAGGAAGTCTGGCTTTCAGTTGAAATCAAAACAAGAAGACTCATCGCTTTCGTAGAAGGAAGGAAGCGAGGGGAAAAGGAGAGTGTTTGGATATACTCGGGTTTGAAGTCCTTGGTGTGTGTCAGGTTCCGGGTTTCCTTCAAGTTCGGTTTTTGATCAGGAGACAGGAATATGGACGTCTCATACCCCAGATGGGGCGGTACAGAATTGAATGTCCCTGTCCCCGATCTTCAGGCTGTGTGGTCTTCCTTTCAGGCAGGAGGAGGGGGGACAGGGACATACCGCGTGTACGGAAGTTCGGTACGTACTGTAGTCGGATGATTTGTGGACAAGACTGTGCCTGGGGGATTTGAAGGATGTTCCTCGTTATTGAGGTGCGGTTATGACATGCGAGGGCCATGTTGAAGTCATTACCGAATACCCCGACCAAGGTGTGTACGTACGTACAGACATACATACACGCTTTGTGTTGATTTCAGTCTTCTGGACATCTGCTCCTCTTCATCTCCGCAGTCGATTTTCCGTATCGTACATGCTTTGGCCTCGGAAAGCATGTATGTGTGCGTGTGTATGCATGAATGAAACTGAAACTGATAGCGCAACCAAAACTAGAACGTTGCTCACCAGCACTCAGCACTATCAACTCCGGATCTCGGGTCCGAAAATCCCCTCTCTTTTATGAATACCCCTTCTTTCAAAAGAGCGAGGCAAGACACGCTCAAGTCATTTCATGTAAGGACATTGAAAGTATACTCAAAAACAGGGTGTTGATCGGTCCGTACCTGACGGCGTATTACGAGTCCTATGAACTCATGAACCTACCTCGAGGTTGCTCGTGGTTGGGTAGTATTGCCCGGGATACCTTATTGAAAAGCGACAAAGAGGGCATGTGCCTTGAGAAGGAGGGTACGTTGAACATGTTTATGACCAGATGACTAATCTGTTCTTGATTTTCGGTTTGTGCTTTGGGGCTCGTTCCCATCATGGTCGCATCGATTGAGAAGAACACGGTATGGCGTACATCTTATGACCTATGACTCGTGTTCTGTGTTCTGAAGTTCTTTGGTACGACAATAGGTCGTGTATTATCATGAGGGATGGATGGATGGGGGATGATCCCTGGTGTTGGCGTTGGCGTGACCGACTCAATCAGTCGTCAACCTGTCGATTGTCGTGCATGCATGTCATACCCAGTGTCAACGTCAGGACAAGTGCCATACAAAGCGAAACATACCAACCGACCAATGTCTCACTTTCATCATTCCTACATTCTTATCACCATTGCCGCTGGCGTGGACCGTTGATTGTTGACGTCCTCAATACCAATACCCCCCATCCTTCAATCCACGTCAAGATGCTACTAGGAATGCACAACGTATGCGTATGATGTTCACTCACTTCAGCAATACTATGTTCACTTTCTCTTCCCCTTCCCCTTCCTCTGCCGCCCCCGTACATCCCAAAGCCGGAATTACCCCATTCATACCGAAAGTTCGAGAACGGCTTTCTCTCGGTCGGTCATATTCCAAAGATAGACAGGCACCCTCCGCCTTCTTCGGTATCCAACAAACTCGACGTGTTCCCCGCAGATACCTATAAACGTCACTTGTCAAACCATGCACGTACACGTAAGTACGCCTGGTACGGTACGGAATGTAAGTACGTCACGTTCAGCAGTACCCTCTCCCCTGAACATTGAACCGCGGCTTGAAATCACCCATGCTGGAATGATTCCAGACTTCCTCGGGCTTTTCTACATCTGGCGTTGGCACACAACTGGCACTAAGTATAGTAGTATGTTTCGGAAAGGGAATGTGGATCTCATGCCAGCCTAAAAATGCCACAGACCAAGTCACCAAGAGGACGAAGCAATGTCTTATCTGGATCCTAGATCCTGACGTGTTCCTCAATTTAGCGCAGGCACAAAGCGGGGATAGTGAGTAATTTGGGTTTCCACGTCCATCTGTGATTTCTTTCTTGTCGTCGTTGTGTGAATCGCCTGGGGATTCGGGTTGGAGGACCAGGATCAAATTTCTCGTTGATGGGTGTCAGGATGAAGGATTGGCCTATCTTCCGTAGGCTTGGGTGACGGAAAACCTTCCTACATTCTGGTTGGCCGGTTGCTTCGTGATGAATGATGGGTTGACGGGATTTGTTGTGCCTTATGCTGCGCGACGCACGTCACTCTCCCCAACGCTGACAATCCAGATGTTTCTCTATCGTTACGACTCCTCCAATCACGACATGCTGTAAGTTGGTTTATTTATATCCCAAATACCCTCAGGAATACTGATCAATATAAGTATAGTACGATGAAGTGATAATGCGGACGTAGACTCTGATTTACGTTCGTATCTGGTATTGTACGTGCAGATCGTATGTATGTATGTTTGGGGTCGTCGCCGCCGGACATGTCAACGACCATTGTCCAACAGAGTGGTTGCTGTATTATCAAAGGGGACTTGTGGGCCATACGTGGAGAATGCTCGCTTTGATGGCAGTATGGGTATAAGGTGGGGTTCGGTTACTTGAACGGATCTTCGCTCAGGGTCTCCGTATCTAGGCTTCGGTGTCTTTTGTGCATCGCTTTGCAGTCAAGCTTGTCTGCCTTGTGTGCTCGGGTCAAGGTTGAACGTTGAGGCCTGAGGCTTGAAAACAACTCTCTACCAAACGCGAGTCTGTGGGGGTTGTATTTCCTTGTTTCGCAACATGTATCGTGATATGGTTCTTCTTTCCGAATAGTGCTCAGCTTGTGATTTTTTTTACAGTGCTTCTAGTATGTGCATTTTGCGAGAGTTTAAGGGACTCAGAACATCAATCTGGTAATCCATGGGATAATCGATAAACTACAAGCAGTTTGGTACACTATCATTTTACCCAAGGTTTTACCTCACCTTCCATGATTCCGAAGATCGTATACGAGTCCAGCCCATAGAATAGCGATACCTCGGGATCCTACATTCAGTAATTGAATGGTGATTACTCGCCTTCCAATGACCCCAGCTTACGGAAAATCAATAGAAAAGAAGCCAACCTGTATCCATGATGCAACAACAATGCTCCCCGACCATTGCTGGCTTGGTGAAGAACCTCGACGAATGATAGGCGAAGGGAAGTGGGCCGGAATACACGTGTCAAGATCGTTGAAGCGTTCACACCAGGTCGCCTAATCGAAGCTGGGTGTCTTTGGAGTTACTGAAGTCACACACTAGAACCTCGACAACGAGGACTCCAGTTAACCTCTTTATGCCCCCCCCGGTTATATTGGAAGGAAGTTGTCCAACGAGGATATTCTGTACCCCTTTGTCTTCTAGTGGCCCGAGGTTATGTGACTTCACCGGTCCGTTAGGTGGTCTAGATGTCAACATCATTGAAGAAATTCAGAAGGTGAATGTGGGTGAGAAGGCGGTGAACCGAGTAGGGTGGGTCTCGTTCTTTTTGATTCAAAATTGAAGACTTGAGTCGATCGGAACAGTTCGCGTATGGGGATGGGTGAGAATTCGGCATACGTATGGGGGTAGGTAATGTCCATTCCGAATTTAACGGAACCGGTGGGTATACACGGACCAGAAGGAGTTGAGCCAGATACTCTGCCCGGAGGAAGAACTGCGTGTGGTAGGTGGTACATTAGGCTCACACCAAAATGGTTTCGCTTCGCTAGTTTGGATCCGTTGAGATTTCGCGCAGGTGAAAGCAAGTTGGTTCACTTGAGCTCTGGGTAGGTGGTCGTAAGGATTCTGGTCGGTTCTTGGCCTACAAATCCAAGCCTGCCTGGAGGTACGAGGAGGATCGAAACATGGCGAGACCGTATTGGTTGTGATGTATACGAATGACGTCCAGCGAGAATATTGTTGATGTAGCCCTATCTGGTATCAATTTTTAGGTCTCTAACGACGAAGGTAAACACAGAAAACATGACATCGCACGACGTTTTGAATACTTGTCTGAGCCCCTTCCACTTCACATGGCACACAGGATCATATCGATGTAATCGCTTCAGGTGATTTTCAGGCTTGCAAACAGGGGGTGAATGGCTCTGCATCTAGGGGTCTTGATGCCTTCACATCTGCATTTGCATTCTCGGGCCACCCAAGGGACTGACATCGACCACAAAACGAAATTGTGCATGCGGTTCCTGGACAAGGCACGTCGTGCATACCTGGGGTGGACTACCGAGTGCCATTTTGCTTTGCCAGGAGTCCCAAAGATCACGAGACAGACGTTTCAACTTGAAAAAGGTCGCCTCCTTGGGGGTTTGGGCGGTTCCTGTTCCTTGTGGCGCTCTCGGAGGCTCCTGGTTGGTCGACTTGAACGCCATCCATGGCATTCTAGGGCAATTATTTGAGATATACCATTCTGTTTATTGCAATCGGTTCATGGTGCATCATCCAGGGCGCCACAAGCCCGAGAGGGTCCCAGCGGGATTAACTCGTCGTTTTCACTGTTCCTGCATGTTAGTTACCGGACTCTCTCACCAGAATTTGTGACTGAGCCCAAGCATGACGATCATTAGTACCTGGGTTTCGAGCCAGAAGTGCTCCGGGTGATTTTTCGTGCGTGCGAAAATCCCGACGTCTGAGTCCATCTTAGAATTCCTGGAACTTGAACTCGAAGACGTAAGTAGGCGTAGAGACGGAGACTATTGAGACACCATTCTGACCTCCTCGTTTTCGCTGCCTGATTGCTCTTCTGTGATCCTCAGTGACCTTCAAGCACGTCGCAGGGGTAGATAGGCGACACTTCATTTGGGAACAGGTTGACTCTTGAGAAGGTGGGTCCTCTTGAAACAAACAGGTGGGCACTGGGGACACTCGGATGTCGGTGATGCTACCGGAGTTCAATGACCGATCGCTCGACATGTTGCTGTGTGGACGAATGAAGTTACTATATCCCGTTCACTGAGCCTCAAAAGCTGTGTGTGGTGGTCATTGTATGACTAAGCGGATCAGAAGGGACCAAGAAGCGCGGAGCCTTCAAGTGACGACTCCAAGTTGAACGTCGAGGGCGCAGGAATATATCCTTGACTTTCGATTGCATATTACAGGTTCTGGAGTATACTATATTTCTAGAGATACTTTGAAGGTATGGACATCTAGTATTATGTGGGTTTTTACGACTATTAAAACTCTCTGAAGCGCTGACCGTTCACATTGGCATAGAACAACATTGAACGCCAGACTTCTAAGACCACTCTCACGAGCGGTGCTAAAGCAGCTCGCGTCGTCAACAGGCCGTGGAAGACTCTGTCATAGCCTGCGTCTTTCCTCATCGGTTCTGGCGATGTCACTTCGAGGGCAATCAAGCGCTTGGGGGTGTATTGCCCTCACGTCCCATATACCTATCAACAGCCCCATGCAGAAGAATCTTGTTTTTTCCTCTCTTCTTCATACCAACCAATCCTCCGTCTCATTTGCCAAGGAGTAAGTATCACATACCCTGAGTTTGCTTGCATCTTACTCTAGCCGAAGAATGCCTCCAACCTTCAAACGGGAGCGTTTGCACTCTATCGTCGGTCGCTGCAAGAAGACAAGTCAATTCGAGCGGGAGTCGTCATCTACGCACTCTTCTCATGCGTCCGCGTCTTCTTCATCTACCTCACCATCTTTGACTTCGTCTCCTTCGTCCTCAACGCCTCAATTGCCCTTGAAAACAGAAGACATGCGCCTCCATATAAGAAAGGTTATCAGGAGGCAAGTCCCTCGAGAGACCCTTCTAGCCCTTCGAGGCCAGCATGCTTCGCAGTATATTGAGCTCATGCAGCAGGTTTGTGTCCCTTATCGAGTTTGTAACCTTCAGGAGAAGTGACAATAATCTCAGATATTGGACGACGATGATGCCCATCACCAAAATGATGAAACAGACCCAGCAGAGCGAAAACGGACCCACCAGCTCCGGAGTCTCCTCGTCAAACTATCAAAGGAATCAGGCATCTTGCCCAAGGCCCTGTTCGTCGAAGGGGTCATGTGTGAGAATAGGGAGTACGTCGCTGGAGGTGGCTTTGCCGACATATACAAGGCAACCCTTCAAAACCAACCTGTTGCTTTGAAAAGGCTACGAAACCTCCGCAAAGACAAAATATAGGGGTCATCGACATCTCGATGGCGAAACCGGTCAAGAGGGTATCTGTACCAAGTCGACGCAAGCTTTTTCTCGAGAGGCCGTTGTCTGGAGACAGCTGGGACACCCTCATATCCTACCTTTCTTAGGAGTGGATGACCACACCTTTGGGCCACGCTTGTGCATGGTGTCACCTTGGATGACTTTTGGGAGCATCATGCAATGCATCAGTGAACTCGTCGCGGACGGGAATCCCATACCATTTGAACGTTGGGTATGTTGCATCGTACACCTATCCTGAATGTTTTTCTTTGATTCCATCTTCCTTGCTTCCAGGTGTTGGAAATTACCAAGGGTTTATCTTATTCTCCATTGCGAGCGGATAGTGCACGGTGATCTCAGAGGGGTAGGTGGACATCTTTCAAGGGTTTACACTCGACAATTGACATATACATTAGGCCAATGTCCTGATCGACGCAGAACTTCGCGTTAAATTGGCAGACTTTGGTCTCTCCATCTTCACCGATACGAGCACCGCGAGTTGGAACTCCTTTTCAGGGGGTGCAGTCCGGTGGCTCGCACCAGAGATACTGAGCGGTGGTCGGCCGACGTTTTCGAGCGACATGTATGCTTTCGGTTGTCTTTGCCTCGAGGTGGGTGCCGCTCGTTCATTTGCCCCGGATGTACAAGATCTAATAAGATTCCCTCAGATCTATACGCACCAACACCCGTTTCCGGACTGCGACAAGGATGCACAAGTGATATCAGCTGTCCTTTCTGGACAACGCCCACAGCTCCCTCATTGCACGACCTCATTCCAGAAGAGCGTATTCAAACTCGCGGAATACTGCTGGCTGGAAAATCCCTCTGAACGACCCGATACTCGTTTCGTATCCCGCAATCTGAAGGATACCACAAATGCTGTATTCGAGTATGACATCATCTTTTCCAATGGCGATAGCACCGAGAGCCCAGTGCAGCCTCTTGCTCACCGCACTACTCTTTTCAGTCCTTCGCTATCTTGTGATGATAATCCTCCAGTCACCGTAGGCTCATCTGGACCGTCTCCACCAACGAACCCATCACCTACCCCTTTCAACCAAGAAGCTTCTCCGATGAACTGTAGTCCTTGGTCAATGGCGTCCACTCATTCAAGCCCGTTTATCCTCGTATCGGCCCATTCAAGTCCCTTCTTCGTTGTCCCTTGTCACCCAAATGGGTCCAACACTCCGCCTTTCATGCCTACCCAGACATGAGGTGTGGCATGAGTCTTGGAAGACAGCCGCTGGGCGGAGCAGTCCTGCTTCTCAGGGAGATAGATGAATTCCTCTTCGTATCTAGAGATACTTTTCGGGGTCATTCTGGAATGCTATGACCTCTGAACTCAACTGTATACCAATCCTTTCCGATACCCAAAAACCGAATTTTTCCAAACTTCATGTCAGAATCCGAGTCCGTTTCGTTGGTCCTCATAATTCACGCACATCCTGAAATTCCTTGATACTCCGGGTAGTTTGATTCGAAGGCTTTGAGGTCTCGATTTCTACATGGTACATGTTACACAACCACGATTCGGCCAAGAACCGGGAGGCAGGATTTCTGTCGCGTAACGCGTAACGGATCTGTGACGTCACGTCACTGGATAACCGGCTGCTGTGTTCCCGTCGATTGGCGTCATCGCAACTTGGTTTCGACCGACCACTTCCTGCTTCCTATTCATATGTACATGATTCACGCGCAGGGTCCAAGACTGCCAACCCGAAAGGAACAGATACAGGCCATGAATTAGGCTCGTCTTCGGATTAGAGTCATTTCTGAGGAGACTAAGATACCTTTTACAAGGAGGAGCATACCGCTGGCACCTCAAGTGACCTGAACCTCATCCCGCGCAAGCAGTCGTGTGTCGCACAATGACACTGCAGTAGTACTACTGCACACCGTTGAAATGAAGACTTCAGGCATTTGATTGCCTTAATTGACTTGACACAATTCAGAGACCATCGATGCGCCCTCCGGCCATTTGTGCTAGTACAGTCTTGGTCCGAGCGCTCTTCCAGGTCAAATTATGTTCCGCCATTTGCGATCGCCTTTCATGCATTTTTGCATCAAACTCGAAACTCATAAAAATCAGACATGTATGCTCTTTCCCCCCTCACCCTAGGGCGTGTCTCTTCGCGTTTTTCTTATTTCTTACCTTTGTCGACATGAACGACATCACTTCTGGTATCATATATTGTCTGTTTGCTCTATGCCTGATCGCTATCTTTGATGCCATTATACCCGACAAGGTGTGTTCTGAGTTTTGGGTTCGATATACCGTCGTTTATGACGCCCCTTAGCTGTGTCATATTCCCACAGTTGGTCCTTCAGGGAGGATCTCCTCATACCTCGGGGCCTTGCGATATGTCTTCTGGAGTCGTGAGATGCTTGTAGAGGGTTATCGCAAGGTGAGACAGAGGGTTGTTTTTCAAGAATTCTATTTGTGACTTCGATTTGTTAATTGTTGAATTAGCACAAAGGTGGGATTTTCAAGGTCGCAGAATTCGGATATGGATGGCGTGTCATGGTGACTTCGAAATCACACATTGAAGAGATACGACTGGGAGACGACGTGTTATCGGCGAGCGATGCAAACAATTTTGTTAGAGTCTTGTCCCCAGTCTCGCGTCATACGTGTTCATGATCCTGAACTTGGTTTACAGATTGTCGAAGGGGATTACACGATGCCTGGAGTGCACGAACACCAAATACACGCTCCAATCGTTTTGTCACATCTTGGGAGGGACGTAGACCTGGATCGCATCATTCCTGCAGTTTATGATGAGATTGTCGAGGGATTCAACCAACTCGTCGCATCTTCTCATGGTACGTCATTCAATTCTGTCGCTACATGGCATCCTCTGATTTCTATCTCTGCCATAGAATGGAAGGCTAGTGCCGTGGCGCATCTATCCGAGCAACTATTGTGTCGGGTTACCAATAGAACTTTCGTTGGGTTACCCTTGTGTACGTCCATCAGACTTTCGGCCACCAATACCCATTGATTAGACTTGGGGCGATTTAGGCAGGAATCCAGAATTTACTCGGACCGTTACTGACCTCTCAAGCGCGACTGTTCTCGTGTCCCTGACATTTAAATTTACCCCAGAATTTCTGAAACCGTATGTTGGAGTTTTGAACTCACTAGGCCAAGTGACTGACCGATTATCTAGGTTATTTTTTCGCGTCTTCCACTCCAAGTTTCGTTCAAGCGCCTCTAGAGGTGCTGCGTTGCTTCATCCCGTTGTTGAGCATCGTACACAGACCAATCACTGCTCGACCCTTGAGGAGGCAGAGAAACTGGAGAAGCCGGTGGGTGCTAGTGGCGCTGCACCTTTCACTTGACACGAAACTCATCCATCTTTGGGTACAAGAATGATGTCTTGCAGTGGACAATGGACGCACTAAACGGAGCTTTCGAGACGCTGGCTACCCAGGTTTTGTCATTGACCTTTCCTGCAATGCATGGCCCATCAACTGTACGTTTCACGAACTGTCATTCTTTGTCAGGAACTAAATTGAGTTGTACTTAGACTTTCTCCCATGCCCTGTATCATCTCGCTGCAGACCCGACGTATGTCAAAGTCCTGCGCCAAGAAGCTCACGAGGTCACACAACGCGAAGGTTTGACCAAATCTGCCCTGCGGCAAATGTACATGCTAGACAGTTTCCTCAAAGAAACGCTGAGGAAGCACAGTCCGATCCTAGGTTTGTCTCTTATCGATCTATCCGCGTCAAACCTCGAGTGCTGATGCGAGTAGCGTCCATGTTACGAATGGCAAAGAAGGATTTCATGTTCTCTGATGGAACATTCATTCCGAAGGGGACGATGGTCTCTGTTGCCTCAGATGCTATTCATCACGATGAAGGCTTCTACTCTGACCCCGAAGTCTTCAATCCTTGGAGGTTCTCGGACGACGGGACCAATAAGATCAAGGATGTTACAGCGACCAGTACCGAGTTTTTGATTTTCGGACATGGTCGACATGCTTGGTAAGTGAGACATTTGCCATTTAGACTACTACGGCTCCGGGCGGCCCACTGATGCATACTTCTCTGCTTTTCAGCCCAGGCCGCTTCTTTGCATTCACCGAGCTCAAATTGATGCTCATTCACCTCGTTTTAAACTATGACGTCATACTGGCGGATAGCCTGATTGGCTCCCCATCACCAGACATTTGGCTCAACGGCGTTAACTTTCCCAACCCTAGGGTTCAAGTTCTATTCCGGAAGGTGCAAGTCCCGGGTTAGAGGAGGGCGTTTGGACCTTTGGTATGATGTGCGTTCCGAAGCGGAGGACGGACTTATGATGACCTTGGAATTCTGTGGAACATACAAGCCATTCACGGACTCGAAGGTATTGATTACACTATGGTTTACGGTCAAAGAAGACCGGACACGATTTCACATTCTCGTCGACTGTCCTGACGGTGATAGAGGTTGAATGTATATTTAGATCAACGCCTCGGCCCCGAGGTTTGCGTGTCCCAATGGTGACTGTGAGCGCCGATTCATTGATTTGCGAGGCATGTGTGCATTTTTGTGGTTTCCTTTGTGGCATGGTCGGATTGTTCGGGCGGCATACTATTAATCCATAACGCCATTGGGATTATCGGCGCTTCTTTTTTGGGGAATCCGCAAAACCTCTTACTTCCGTCGAGGCAACACGACGGTCAACCCAGATCAAGAGATACCGACCACAGTCACCACACATGGTGACCTCTCCCAGACGTCTTCGCGAAATGCTGAAACACGACGGTAAGGTCAGTTCTTGCCGTTGGCTTGCGTGTTCACCACTGCGCCCGAGGTACTAGTACGAGGAGGAGGATAAATTTAGAGTCGAGTCGATCAGGCGTATATAAACCCAGGTGCCGCTCCATCCTCATGCACAGCTCTTTTGTATCTCACTATTCCGATACGCAATGACCCATACCCAATCATCTTATATCCTCATTGTAAGTCGGTCCAACTCTGTACGACACTCTCCGCTCATTCGCACCCATAGGTTGGCAGTGGCCCCTCCGGCCTTATCGCTGCTCTTACGCTGCTCAAGAATGGCGTCCCAGTTAGAATCATCGAGAAGGCCAGCGCATTTCATACAAGCCAGAGAGGTGCAGGAATCACGGTTCGTTCGTGTTGATCGACCAGATGGGATCATGTTCTCAGTATCGCTCTTCTCTTCCAGCCACGTTCTTTGGAGGTGTACAATTTCCTTGGGATAACTGAAATCGCCACTTTGGGGGAGATCAGAAAGCCCATCTGTAACTATGAACTCCCAGGTGGAAGAAAACCGAAAATCATCATGGACATGGCGCCTTATCGAGAACCTACGCCGGACACTCCATTCGTACGCCAAGTTGAGACTGTCGTGGGATTTGGTGTCCCTGAGATTCCCTGCCACAGATGAACCCATTGTTGTTGGGCCAGCACCATTCCGAAGAGATTTTCCGATCTCACATCGAGAAATATGGGGTTCACGTTGAGCTAAATACTGAGCTCGTGGGCTTCTCGCAGGATGAAAATGGAGTCACAACTCAGGTCGTCAGGCGAAGTGGTGGATCAGAAGTTCACGAGATAATCCGTACACCTTTTATGATCGGAGCAGATGGCGCTCGGGGTAGGCTCAGATCTACAAGTCGAGATGGCATGAGTTAAATTCACTTGCAGGTTTCACAAGGAAAGGGCTCGGTCTCACTTTCGCAGGAGTATCGCGACCCACTGAACGCTTCATAATTGGTGACCTATTGCTCAAAGGTTTGGATACGAAGGTTAGAAAATCCCCTCCCATTTCGTCGAGATGTGCACCTGACGACCACATTTTTTATATGATAGTACTGGCACTCTTGGGGCGAATTTGGGACGACCTTGTACGTACAATTTTCTCGTGACCTTGAAGATTTCATTTTCATTTATCGCAGCGTGTCGCTACGTCCCACGGAATTCCAGGATCGGTTCTTCATTGTTACAGGTGGACAAGGGGTGGACTACAAAGCTCTCCTTGCAGATCGCAATGCTTTGATCAGATTCGTCGTCGATACCACTGGTAGGGATGATTTCGAATTCGGCGAATTTATCGGGATATCGGAATACAGGTAAAGTCCGCATGAACATTCTCACATCTTTGTATTTGACGATGCTTTCAGTCCGAACATTCGAATGGTCGATCGCTTTTCCAAAGGTAGAATCTTTGTCGTTGGAGGTACGTTTAGAGATATTTCCACCTTATTCCTGGAGTAAACATGTTATTTTCAGATGCTGGTCATGTCCATAGTCCCACCGGGGGACAAGGCATGAATTCAAGCATACAAGATTCGGTACGTATCGATCACCAACCTCGTTTGAATCCTCCACCGACTCCTCTGCAGTTTAACCTGGGATGGAAACTGGCCCTCGTATATAAGGGCCAAGCTCCAGTTTCCCTCCTTGATTCGTACAACGATGAACGGGCCCCTGTTATTCGCCAAATGTTAGAACAAACCACAGAATTACTCAACACTGCAATGGACGCCAAAGGGAATAATCCCGAAGCTTTGAAAGCGTCTTGGGAAAGGCCCAAGGTCCTCTGGCAACTCGGGGTAAACTACCGTTGGAGTTCAATTGTCGTTGACGAACATCGACCTTACAACCCTGATCATGCTCAGAATGCTCTTGAGGCGTATGGGAGCCAGACGGACCAGACAATTCACGCTGGTGACCGCGCACCAGACGCACCTGGTTTGACCGCACATGGGGTCGATACCACTCTCTTCAAAATCTTTCAACCCAATCGTCATACCGCTCTTCTCTTCTATTCATCGCCAGCTGACGCCAAAGCTGTAGTTGATACCCTCAACACATGGTTCGAGGGCACTCTCAAGGTAGTTATCGTTCTTCCAAAAGGATCTACTGCAGAGAATTCCTCTTGGGCCGACATTATCGTTGAAGATAAGCTAGAACATGCATACTCTGCATACGGGTCCGCCGCCACAAACGGCTACCCCGTCGTACTTGTTCGCCCCGATGGCGTGATTGGGGCTATCGTATCGGGAGTTGAAGGACTCAGAAAGTACCAAAAGGGTATCTTCTCGATATAATGTTCCATCTTTAGACTCCAGTGTACCTTCTCTCTTTGACGTACGTGAGCTTGTTGAAGATAATCCTACAAATTCTGAATTCCCCGGAAATTGCTACTTTTTTGACGCGATCAGTGGAAGACAATTATAGAACACGTACTCCAGTCGTACTCCGGGCTCAAATCAAGACACGCTCGGTCTTTCTCTTTCACCGATCTCAAATTAATGATCGTTTTTCGGCTCCTTGTTCTGACAAGCAAGTTATATATGGGCTCTAGGTCCCGGGCACTAGATATCAAATAATATGCAGCGAGTCCAATCTCCCGGAATCAGGATCCATGTCCTCTGGAGGTTTCCGCTCAACACCAGAGTCGATTGTAAGGGTGCTCCTGGAACAACGATGCGACTCGTACAGTGACGAATTCGAACAAAAGGCAGACATTCGTGACATCCCAAATTATTCCTAAATTCACCGGACCTAGGCTTGAGCATGACATCTCGGAGAGAACCGGTTAGATGAACATTACTGACCTACTTTTCCCGGTGTTGATTACTGCCGTGTTTTCGAAGTTGCCCCAAAGACAGCATCTGTCCCTACACTTGTTGAGCTGACGAAACACACCGGCTTGATGTGTCTGTGAAACTCACTGACCACAAAACCCCGATGGCCGTTGCTTCTGTATTGATTTTGTGAGATCATGCTTATCAGATTAGATTGATTTGTCATCAAGAATGACGTATTAAGCGATTGCGTTGGTGGGACATATGGGCGCTTGCCATTTGGAGTTGCGATGTTTACCGTCGATCCTGGCACTAAACGTCTGGCATTTCCCCTTGATTCAATGATTCAAACCAGATCAAACACCCACGAGGGATGCCGACCTCATATGGTGGCCTCTCGGAAGCCTTTGAAATGAGCCGAAACACGGTCTTGAGGTCAGTTGTTGCGTCGACGTCTTGCCGTCGACTTGCGTATTCCCCACAACCGATCCGGAAGGGTTTCATCGTAGCTTCGAAATCCTGTCATCAAACGCCAGGGATACATAAGATGATACCCTCTTGGACAACGGACGACCCAACAACAGCCCACTTTCTCGCTTGCAACAATGGCCAATTCCCAACCATCGCCCATCCTCGTTGTGAGTAAGCTCTGGATTGACATTCGTCTAGTCATATACTCAGTAACAAATCCCATCTGTGTTTAGGTTGGTAGCGGCCCATCGGGCCTTGTCGCCGCCCTCACGCTCCTCAGAAATGGTGTCCCTGTCCGCATCATCGAGAAAGCCGCCGCGTTCCACGCAGGTCAAAGAGGTGCAGGCATCATGGTAAGTGCTGATAGAACACACGGGATGATTTCTGTGCTGATACCTTCTGTCATTCCAGCCACGTTCTTTAGAGGTGTACAATCTACTTGGAGTCACAGAAATTCTTAACTTGGGACAGCTCAGTAAACCCATCTGTAACTATGAACTTCCAGGTGGAAGGAAGCCAAAATTTATCGTGAATATGACTCCCTTCACGGAGCCAACACCGGACACCCCTTTCGTACGTATCATAGGTTTCCTTGAGAATTATAGGCCTCAACTTCTATTTTCCCAGTTGAATCCGCTTTTGTTGGGTCAACATCATTCCGAGGAGATTTTCCGATCTCATATCGAGAAATACGGGGTTCATGTTGAGCTCAACACTGAACTCGTCAGCTTCTCCCAAGACGCGGACGGAGTCACAGCTCAGGTCATCAAAAGAAGCGATGGTTCCGAAGTAACGGAGACCATTCGAACCCCTTTCATGATCGGAGCCGATGGAGCCAGAGGTATGCTTCTTTCCCCCAGGCTGACACAACACAAGACTCAGACCCTTTGTAGGCGTCACAAGGAAGGCACTTGGACTCACTTTCGTGGGAGAGTCGCGGCCCACAGATCGTCTAATCATTGGTGACCTGTTCGTGAAAGGAATAGATGAAGATGTGAGTTTCATATTATATTCCTCGCAAGAATTTCCAGTTATTGATAACCCCTGATTCTAGTACTGGCACGCTTGGGGAGATTTCACAACAAGGGTGTACGTGCAGGTTCCCGCATTATACCAACATGTCCATTCGTCTCATCAATTGCAGTGTGTCACTTCGTCCTACGGAATACCAAGATCGCTTTTTCATAGTCGCAGGTGGACGAGACGCCGACTACAAAGCGCTCCTTTCAGACCGCAATGCACTCATCAAGTTCATCGTTGAAACCACTGGTAGAGATGAATTAGAGTTCGGCGAATTCATCGGGCTATCTGAATACAGGTGACGTCTGGGTCTAATCCCCGTTATCATGTCTGTCTGATGATCCCTCAGCCCGAACATTCGAATGGTTGATAGGTTCTCCAAGGACCGAATCTTTGTCGTTGGAGGTAGGTTGAACATATTCTCTCAATGTCCTAATCTTCTCAAACGGCCTCTTCCAGATGCTGCCCACGTCCATAGCCCCACTGGTGGACAAGGTATGAACTCCAGTATCCAAGACTCGGTACGCCTGGATTCTTCGACCTGCTTGAATTTCTATTGATATCCTCACAGTTCAATCTAGCATGGAAACTCGCCCTTGTATCCAAGGGACAAGCCCCAATGTCCCTTCTTGAATCCTACAACGACGAACGAGCACCTGTCATTCGCGAAATGCTATCACAAACGACCAAGATCCTCAATAATGCCATGAGCGCCAAACCGAATGATACGAACGCTCAGAAGGCGACATGGAATCGCCCCAAGATTCTCTTCCAGCTCGGAGTTAACTATCGTTGGAGTCCAGTCGTTGTTGATGAACATCGACCTTACAGCGCTGATGATGCTCAGAGTGCTCTTGAGGCATATGGAAGCGAGACAGACCGAACGATTCATGCTGGTGATCGTGCACCTGATGCACCTGGGTTAGCGGCTCCTGGCGTCGAGACGAAATTCTTCGAGATCTTCAAGCCCAATCTTCATACTGCTCTTCTCTTCTACCCATCGCCTGCTGACGCGAAGGCTGTACTCGATAACCTTGCCACGTGGGGTGAAGGTACTGTCAAAACGGTCGTCGTTCTCCCGAAAGGTGCGACTCCGCAGAGTCTCCCAGGCGCCGATCTCGTTGTGGAGGATAAGCTGGGTCATGCGTATGCTGCATATGGAGATATTGTGGCAGATGGATATCCTGTGATCCTTATTCGTCCGGATGGTGCCGTTGGAGCCATTGTGTCCGGAGTTGAAGGAGTCCAGAGATACCACAAGGGCATCTTCTCAAACTAAAACAGTCTCGCGTTTCACTCAAGTACTTGTGGATTCGGTTTGGTATTTCACGCATTGTTTTTCGATATTTGTAGTTTGTGAAGCGCCTCACTGCGCCCTCGTTTTGTTTTGTCCTCGTTGATTGAATACCTCTCTCACAATACATATTCATAGTTATCAATGTGGGCTATTCAGTTACAAGGTTATGTCATGGCAAAGCATACGCTTGTTTACAAGGTCCGTTATGGCTATGACTCCATCCACACGATATAAATCACTGATCGTGGGGTCCACCCCGAATACATCCTCCTCCTCCTGATGCAGTAGAAGGTAATTAAAGTTCCGAGGGTTCGGACACAAATTTATGAACCATCTCGAGTTTACGTGATGAAGGCTGTACCTCCAAAACACTTGGTCACCTCCCCTCATCTGAACGAGCTGTCAAGTTGTTGGGACACACATCGACTAACTCGGATGCGGTGCTGATGCTCGGGGATCCCCGGACTTCACAACGTGTTCAAAATCAATAGCATTATCGTGCGGAATTAAGCACCCAGCGTGGTGAGGTATATAAATCCAATTGAGGCTCAGTGACGAGACGCTTTCCCCTGCGTCCACGATAACGTCCTTCGCAAGGAGTCGAAGTGAGGACGATGGCAAGAACGAAGAATCCCTCGAATCGGCTCACTCACCCAATGAGAAGAGACAAACTGGATAGCAAAAAGAAGTTGCCAACACATGCGAAGAAAGACATTATTGCGATGGTTGCAATCAAGGCCGGAATAACGTGCGAATCTGGGGAGGGTACCAAGAGGTTTGTCTAAGTTCGGGATTGCAAGTCATAGTCTATCGTTGTTAATTGACACGCAAATTCTATCAGTACATTTCATATGCTGCTCAGGTCGCAAGCCCGGAAGAATACTGAGGAAGAATTGTCAATAGTTTAAGTGAAGAATGGCTTTGTAAAACAATGGTGAGCACAAGATTCAGGCCGATGCTCTTTGTTATGAACCTGTTGTAACTTGAACCATGAGATAGCGATGCCGATGGCCTTTTCTGATGTCCCAACGAATGGTGTGCGACACCAACCAACCAGAAATTGATATATTGGGTCGACACTGGAACTGGTAGCATAGACGAACTTGAAAGCGTAGAGTGGCCCCACGACGTTATGACAGCCGTGATATAGAGTGCTTGAGGAGGCCTATGGACCTGGGAGATTGGGATATTTAATATCAATGGTTGCTGCATGCAAATTCCCCGTGTCACTCTTCCCGTCACAGCTGTTTCATGGAGACACTACGACAATGAGATTGTTTTGCGAGGTCGTTACATAGTCTGTTTCACATCCGTACCCTTCAAATATGATGAGGGAAAGATCACGAGCATCAATCGTCAGCGACTTGTATCACCACTTTTCCGACGTGCTCTTGTTTAGCGAGATAGGAAAAAGCCAGCTTCGCCTCGTCGAACTTGAAAACTCTGACAATATAAGGCTTCATTCCCGTGACAGATATCAGCTTGATCAAGTTTTCAAGACTACGTGGGCAGGGCGTTATAATCTATTTGGATGAACACTCAAAATGAACTCACTGCCCGCGATGCCCCCCTGGGATTCCACGAAGGTTAGCAGCTTTCGAGATGACCTTCACAACCAGATTGCCGAAATCACTTGGCTATTATCGAATATTGAGATACTCGACGAAGTGGGACAGGTAACGAAACTTACACGATCCAGACCAGCAAGGTATCCCACCATAGGAATGTATCCACCTACCCTGATACTCGCAAGGGACTTTCCAAGGGTGGCCTCACCCCCAACCTCGATGACATAGTCAACACCTGTCCCGTTTGTCTAAAATCTTATTGAGAATAGCAAAATCGATGATCAATACAGACGCTTACGAGCTTCAACACTTCCTTGTCCCAATCTGGCGTCGTTCTATAATTGATTGTGTGCATTGCTCCGAGGCCCCTCGCTATCTCCAGTTTCGCGTCAGACGACGAAGTTATGATAACGGATGCTCCTGCTGAAGCTGCGATCTGCAGAGCAAGGCTACCAACAATCAATTCCTCAGAAAAAACGTTCATATGAATTGGGTGCTTACAGGGATACGCCACCTGTGCCTTGGACAAGCACGGAATCCCCGGGTTTGAGAGGGACCGCTCCGTACAAGGCGTTATATGCAGATACACCAGCACATCTAGGTTGAACTTGTCAGAACGTACACCCGGAAGTTGTAGCAGTGTCGACGTACGGTAATGACGCAACTTCATGATATGTTAGTTTGTCTGGAATGGCTACCAAAGCCTAGTGAATTCCATCAGAGAGAACAAGACGAGCAACGAAAATTGTATTACATGTTCAGGAAATGCTCTGTATTGGGTAAGGACGCCGTCAATAGGTCCGCCAAGGGCGGTCTCAAAGCTATTCGCGTTGAGCTCGCCGTATATGTGATCCAAGAAGAACGACGATGTAACTCGGTCTCCAATCTTCCATCTAGTGACAGACGGTGATACAGCAACGACCTGACCGGCCATATCGGAGCAGGGTACAACATTATCCTTGACACTATTCTCGCAGATGAGTGAGTCTAGGGTCATGAAAACGAAGGAGGATACATACACAGCCGGATAATTTCCGTTAACAATGATAAGATCACGGTAGTTGAGTGCAACGCTGTATATCTTGACGAGAACCTCGTTTCTCTTGAGAGCATTCAGAGGCGTTTCGTGAAGCTCAAGACTGTCTATTCCATCCTGCTTCCTCACGGACACTGGGTCAGTTTTCTGTGTTGTGAGCAAATAAAAATCACACCTTCGCAATGCGGTATTCTCGAGTAGAGGATAATGGGAGGGAATCCATGATGTCAATGGTTATTGAGACGGATTTCCAGTTGAGCCCATTTATCTGACTGTCAAAGGGCAGGATATCCCGCTGAAGTCGGTATTCCATGAATCATCAAATATGATTTGCCGTCATACCGGAGGTTGCCTCGTAATTGACTTTTCGAGACGGTACCATGAGAATTGTGAGGGACGGTATCTTTGCTAGTGAGCAAACGATCCTGACATGACGGTAAGATGGGATTTGAAGGCGCTTATTAGCTGGATGTGGATGGCGAGGGCCGAGGCCCGATCCCTTGGGGTATTTCCCCGAATGTCGGACCACTGTCGGACCACTCCCTCCTCTCCATGGCCACTGAATCAGAACACTGTGCCGCGGCCAAAGTGATACCAGAACGAGTTGCATCTGGGAAATCTGTAGCTAGTTAAGGTGATTAACCAACTTCACAATAATCATGTTTCACGGTTTTACTTTCGACTTCTCCGCAGAAACATGCAAAACGGGAAGAGGGATCATGCCCAGATCTCCTTGGATCCGGAAGAGGGCAGACAACATAACGCACAATTGCCATCGTCTCGCCTCCCACCAGAGATCTGGGGAGATATAATGGGCTTGTATCGTGACATATGTATCGACTTGGACGGGGAGTTGAACGTGGACGACGGGGAACCATCACCCGCATTCATCTGGATTGCTGTTGCACAAGTATGCCACTGGTGGCGACAGATTGCTCTTGGACTTCCTGTTCTCTGGTCCCATATCGTCCTCTACTCGAGCATGCGACAGTCGGTGACTCCGAATCAGACCCTGATTACAGAATTACTTCGGCGTTCAGGAGAATGTCCTATGACATTTATCGGTCGAGGATCGTTCGATGTCTATGACACTACCGAAATCGCCTTAATAGTGGCAAATATTCACCGCTTTCGACGCTTCTCCTTGTCCATAAGGCCATCTCTGGTCCCTCTACTTCCTCCCTTTCCAGCTTCATCGCAACTCGAAGTTTTTCATCTCAGGTTCGATGAATGGGGATCTACTCCTCACAATCTCCCTCTCTTGTTTTCCAAATGCCACTTTCCGAAGATCCAAGATATCAGATTGCAGCAATTGACCTTCAATAATTTCAGCCCCTTACTATGCTCAACATTGACCAGCGTTTCGCTGACCTGGTGCAAATTCGAAGACCAGGACTGTAATATGTTCCTCTGCTCCTTGGAGGAAATGAGTGGGCTTCGAGAGCTGTGGTTAAGCTCTATCGATCTCCCCACATTCGATTCTCATCAAGTACCAAGCAATGTTCGTCTACCAAATCTCCAGAGACTCACGATCGTCGCAAATAACGATTCATCTATAATGCGTCTTTTGGTTCGTATTTCAGTCCCGCACAACACACAGATGCTTTTCCATTTCGGGCGCGCACCTGGACCTCTTCTCCTGCGACTACGATGGAGTGAATTCGAGAGATTCGTTCGCGAAATTGGGAACTTTCTACTTCGCAACGTGGTCGGCGGGGTGCCTATTTTTCGTACGGTTTATCTTCATGGCGGTGGTGGAATTGCACTCTCCGCGTGGCACGAAGAACTCTTCGATGAGTTGAGACTTGGAACGCGCGACGAGGACCCTGCGTTCAAACTCGTTGTGAGGATGCCAGGAATAGTGGATTCACATGCTTCATCGTTCCGACTTCTTTGTGGCTCCCTCCCTCTATCCGAGGTCAGAACGGGCTTCTTTGTGATCCCATACAAGGTCGTACCGATGTCTTCTTCATGGCATGGTTTCCTAAACTCCATGGGCGAGATACGACACTTCTCCCTGTGTATTCCGAACCCAGTGTACTTCTGTAGGGCGCTGAGTAAACGATCAGAGGCGCATCAAACACTGCTACTTCCCAAACTCGAAACGCTAGCACTGTATAGTGCTCAATTCTTGCAATCACAGCACCCACTGAGGTGTACTGCCTTCCAGCAAATCGACTCTTGGCTACGCTTAAGAGCGGATCGAGGCTACAAAATACCAACGTTGGAGTTCAGGGAGGCTGTCAATTTTCAGGAGGGAGACCTGGATATGCTCAGAGATTGTGCTGACGAAGTGGTTTGGGATAATGGGGAGCAGTTACTCTACGATCCTCCTCGTGCCATTCCCGCTGAGCTCTCAGCGGATGATCTCGAACCTCACCTTCTTGTGGACCAGGCATACATATCCGAGGTGGGACACTAGTAGTACCAGGCTGTGACAGGTCTTCGCTACCTCCCACCAAATGTACTATACATTAGCATTGAAAATGAGACGAATTTCTGCCGCTGTATGAAGTTGATTAGGCACCCCCGGAATTGTACATGTGCTCGCCAAAGGGCATAAAGCTATATGTCGAAATCTGCCTTCCCCTTTGTCCACCTCAGGCTGTAATTATGGGTTCGATGGTGACATATCGTAGTATCTTAATTTGCGCCAAGGTGCCAGTGGTTCTGGTGTCGCTCACGGCGGTAGGCGCTTACAAGTTACACGGCCAAATCCGTGTTGGAGTTGTTCCAAGTGGCTGTTGCCAGGCTGCGTGACAGTGTCGTCACTGTTGAATCCGAGCAGAGTTCTACAGAGGCATTGTAACGAGCTGAATCTGGAGAGTCTCTAGCTGTTCAAGGTGAGCAAGTAATAATGCAATCGTACTTGAAAGACTGAATTGTCAGCAGAAAGATGCAAGATAGCAAGAATGACGTCGACCTTGCCCGGATTTCCTTTGGCAGACAACATAATGCGCAAGTGCCACCATCTCGCCTTCCACCGGAGATCTGGGGAGAAATAATGTGCTTGTATCGGGACATGTGTAGCAACTCGGCCACAGAAATGGACGTGAATGAGAGGGTGCCATCACCCGCATTCATCTGGATCGCGGTTGCACAAGTATGTCATTGGTGGCGACAGATCGCTCTTGGACTTCCTGTCCTCTGGTCCCATATTATTATCCATGCGAACACGCAGCAATCGACGAATCCAAATCGCCAGGTTATGATTTCAGAACTACTTAAACGTTCAGGAGAATGCCCTATGATATTTCTAGGCCAAGGGATGTTCGATTCGATTGACGCGACCGAAATCGCTTTAATAGTCGCAAATATCCACCGATTTCGACACTTCTCCTTATCCATCAAGTCAGATGTCATCCATGATGTTCCTCCCTTTTCAGCCGCTCCACAACTTGAAGTTTTCCATCTCAGGCTTCATAACTGGGGACACGCTCCTCACGTTTTCCCTTTATTGTTATCTAAATCCGACTTTCCAAGGATACAAGATGTCGAATTGCGCCGATTACCGTTCAATAACTACGGCCCTTTCCTACGCTCCACATTGACCAAGCTCTCGCTGACTTGGTGCAGTTTAGAAGACCGGGACTGCAATGCCTTCCTGTCTTCCTTGCAGGAAATGCGTGGGCTTCGTGAGCTGCTGCTAAGCTCTTTGGAGGTCCCCAGATTCGACATCTATCAAGTACCAGAGAACTTCCACCTACCAACCCTCCGAAGACTCACAATTGTCGCAAATAACGATTCGTCTATTATGCGTATCTTGGCTCGTATCACAGTTCCCCACAGCACGTATATGCACTTTCATTTCCGGTACACACCTCCTCGTCTACAGCTCCGATGGAGTGAATTCGAACAATTCATTCGGGAAGTCAAGAACTTCTTAATTTCCAACGTCGTTGGTGGGGTGCCTACCCTCCGCTCGGTTCGTCTTCAAAGTGGTGGTGGAGTCGCACTCTTTGGTTGGAACGAAGAACTCCCCAACGAATCGAGACTTGGTATGCGCGACGAGGAACCTGATTTCAACCTCCTCGTGAGGATGTCAGGACCAATGGACTCACAGGCGTTATCACTACGACTTCTTTGTGAATCCCTCCCTCTCTCAGAGGCCCGAATAGGCTTCATAGTGATTCAACGCAAGGTCCTTCCTCTGTCGTCTGTTTGGCATAGTCTCCTAAACGCTATGACCGACATACGGCATTTGCAGCTGTCTATTCCGAACCCGGTGTACTTCTGTAGGGCGCTGAGTAAACGATCAGGGGCGCATCCAACACTGCTACTTCCCAAACTCGAAAGGCTAGCACTGTATCATACTCAATTCCTGCCCTCGCAACACCCACTCAGGTGTACTCCCTTTCAGCAAATCGTATCTTGGCTGCGCTTACGAGCAGGTCGAGGTTACAAAATATCGACATTGGAGTTCAGGGAGGCCGTCAATTTTCAGGAGGGAGACCTGGATGTGCTCAGAGATTGTGCTGACGAAGTGATTTGGGATAATAAGGAGAAGATACTCCATGATCCTTCTCCACATTCCATTCCTACTGCGCTCTCGATGGACGATCTCGAACCTCACCTTTTAATGGACCAGGCGCGCACGTACGAGGCAGGACAATAGTAGTTCCAAAATGCGATATACTGTAATTTCTGTTAATCGATGAGCATGAGACAAATCACCGTCTGAAGTTGACAAAGAGTCTCTGAAATGGTACATGTGCTCGCTGGAGAACAGAAAGCTATATATATGTAGATATCTGCCTTCCCCTTTTCCCTCCCCAGGCTATTAGCATAGATTTGGTGGTGATATTTTGGATTATGGTGCAAACTTCAAGTCGGTTCTGGTGTTGTAATTGTCATCGTTAGGCGCTTAAATTGCACGGCGAAATCCGTGTCGGAGTCATTTGTGACTTCGATGCCAGTTTGTTGTCAGAGTGGGCATCGAACCCGAACAGAGTTCCAAAGTGTTCGAGGTGAGCAAATCAGAATACAATCGTACTTCAATGACCGAGTCGTCAGCAGAAACATGCAAGATATCAAGAGCTTCCTCGTCCCGATTTCCTCCAATCCGGAAGAGGGCAGACAATACAATGCAAAATTGCCATCATCTCGCCTTCCACCAGAGATCTGGGGAGATATAATGTGCATGTACCGGGATATGTGTAGTGGTTTGGAGTTGGATTCGCGCATACTGGGACTATTGCCGCCGTTCCTCTGGATCGCAGTTGCTCAAGTCTGTCATCGATGGCGAGAGACTGCTCTCGGACACCCCGCGCTCTGGTCTCATGTCGTCCTACAAGCGACGACACAACAATTGGATAATCCGCTTCGACGAAGCATGATTTCAGAGCTATTTCACCGTTCAGGAAAGTGTCCTATGACATTCGTTGGTCGAGGAGTATTCAAAGGCTTCGACGTGATCGAGGTTTCCCTCATCGTCGAGAATATACACCGCTTCCGATACGTCTCCATGGCTATCGAGTCACAAACAGTTCTTGAACTTCCCCCCTTTCCATCCGCACCACTACTCGAAGTTTTCCACTTCGACCTTCACTATTGGACACCTACTCGAAGGATTTTACCCCCTGTATTTTCCGACTCCGACTTTCCCGAGATACAAAATATCGAGTTCCTCAGATCATCATTCAGCAATATCAATCCTTTCCTCCGCTCAACATTGACCAGGATTTCCATCTTTTCGTGCGTTCTAAATGCTCCCGACTGCAGTGCGTTTCTCTCTTCCCTGCAAGCGATGAGTGGACTTCGTGAGCTACTCTTGACCTCTATTGTGGTCCCTGAATTCGATCCGCATATATTACCAAGGGATCTCCAACTATCAGCTCTTCGGTTCCTGGAGATCGTTACGACGGACGATTCATCCATAATGCGTCTTGTATCTCGTATCTCAATTCCCCACAACACACGTACGCATTTTCATTTTCGCTCCGACCCCCCTCGTTATCAGTTCCGATGGGATGAGTTCGAACGATTCATCCATGAAATTCGCGACTTCCTAACTTCTAACGTGTTCGGCGGGCTGCCCACTTTCCGTTCGATTCGTCTTCAAGCTTTGGTGGCATCCGAGCTCCTTGCTTGGCATGACGAACTCCCTGAAGAGCCAAGACTCGGAGTTGGCGACGGGGACCCCGATCCCGACTTCCGAGTGAGGGTGAAGGCAGTGGTGGCCCGCAAGGGTTCGTTGCTTCGACTCCTATGTGGTTCTCTCCCTCAATCAGCGGTCCGAACGGGCTTCATAGCGACTAAATACAGTACCCTACGGATGTCGTCTTTATGGCATGGGTTGCTAAACACCATGAACGAGATACGACATTTACAACTGTCCATCTCGAGGCCAGTGTACTTCTGCAGGGCACTGAGCAAACGATCAGAGGCGCAGCCAACATTGCTACTTCCCAAGCTCGAAAGGCTAATACTGTATCGTGCTCGATTCTTGCATTCGCAACACCCATTCAGAAGCACTACCTTCCAGCAAATCAAATCTTGGTTACGCCTACGTGCAGAACGAGGTTATAAAATACCAACATTGGAGTTCAGGAAGGCTGTCAATTTCCATGAAGGAGACCTGGATACGCTCAGAGATTGTGCCGACGTAGTGGTTTGGGATTATGAGGAGATAATATTACTTGACGACCCTCCTCATGCAATTCCTGCTGCGCTCTCAACTGATAATCTCGAACCTCAGCTTCTGATGGACTGATGCACGCGCTCGAGGTAGAACACTAGTACTAGTAATCCCAGGCTGTGACGAGTCTCCGTCACCTCCTACCAAATGTACGCTACATTAGCATACGAGACAAACACCAGCGCCAGTGGGAAGAAATATAAAATCTCAAATGCACAAAGTGTGGACAGTCGAGGAACCCTCTCCGTCCACTTTATATGACGGATGGTCGTTCTGGTGTAACCGGTGTTCATGAGTGTTCATGGTATACGTAGGCGCTTGAATTGCGCGGCCAAATCCGAATCGGAGTTGTGACTGTAACTCCGACACCGGTGGTTCCTCAGGCCGAAGTTCAAACAAGTTGATATACCATCGAACCCAAGCAGTGACCATCCTGACAGTAGTTGCTGGAACAACCTGCGTCCTGGCTTGTTGGTATGAGTGAACAAGTGTACACCTTATTGGATGTTACTTACCGAGTTGTAAACAGGCCGGGAGACATGCAAGAAAACAAGAGCGATCTCGTCCGGATTTCGTCCGACCTGGAAGAGGGCAGACAACATAATGCGCAATCGCCATCATCTCGCCTTCCAGACGAGTTATTGGGAGAAATAATGTGCATATATCGGGACATTTGTACCGATCTGGAGTCGAAGTTGAATCCGTATTGGAGGGAATCGCCATCTCCTGCATTCCTCTGGGTCGCAGTTGCTCAAGTCTGTCATCGGTGGCGGCAGACAGCCATCGGACACCCCGTGCTCTGGTCTCACATCATCTTACAATCCACCAGGCATCAATTGGTGAATCCATTTCGACGAAATATGATTTTAGAGCTTCTTCATCGCTCAAGAGACTGCCCTATGACATTCATGGGCCGAGGAATGTTTGAGTCAATCGACGTGGCAGAGCTTTCCCTGATCGTGGCAAATTTTCACCGCTTCCGATATGTCTCGATGGAAATCCTACCACTAATGATCCTTGAACTTCCTCCCTTTCCGCCAGCACCCCATCTCGAAGTCTTCGACTTCAAGCTTCAAATTCCTGCACCTACTCCTCAAGTTTTCCCTCTCTTATTTTCCAATACCAACTCGCCAAGGATACAACAGATCGGATTCCGCAGATTACCATTCAGTAATATCAGCCCTTTCCTTCGCTCGACATTGACGAAGATTTCCGTCACTTCGTGCAATCTGAACGCTCAGGATTGCAGCGTCTTTGCCTATTCTCTGCAAGCAATGAGTGGACTCCGTGAGCTGCTTTTGAGCTCTGTTGATGTCCCTGAAATCGATCCGCGTATCATGCCAAGGGATCTAAAACTACCAACTCTTCAAGTCCTCACGGTTTTTGTGGACGGCTCTTCATCAATAATGCATCTTGTGTCTTGTATCTCGATTCCCCACGACACACATATGCACTTCCATTACCGCGTCAATCCTCCTCCCCGCTTTCACTCCCTATGGGCCGAACTCGATCAGTTCATTCTTGGGATCGGCAATCTCGTGACTTCTAACATGCTCGGTGGTGTGCCCACTTTCCGCACAATTCGTCTTCAGGGTTCTGGAGGATACGCCCTCGGTGTTTGGCATGAAGAACTCACCGAAGGGTCGAGGCTCGGGGTGGGCGATGATGATCCCGATCCCGACTTACTGGTGAGGATCAGAGGAACGGGCCTGAGTCTCTCCACCGCCTCACTGTTGCGACGTCTTTGTGGAATCCTCCCTCTATCCTCAGTCAGAACGGGCTTCTTGGTTTTCAAAGCGGTAGAACGATCTTCTGCATGGCATAATATTCTAAGCGCTGTCAACGACTCGGAGATACGGCATTTGCAGGTGTCTACCTCGAACGCAGTGTACTTCTGTAGGGCGCTCAGTAAATGGTCAGAGACGCGTCCAACATTGCCCCTTCCCAATATCGACAGGTTGGTCCTGTATGAGGCCCAATTCCTGCACTCGCAACACCCATTCAGGAGCACCCATTTTCAGCGGATCAAATCTTGGTTGCGCTTGCGAGCGGATCGAGGTCACAAGATACGAAGATTGGAGTTCAGGGAGGCCGTCAACTTCTGGGAGGGTGACCTGGATGTGCTCAGAGATTGTGTTGACGACCTGATTTGGGATAATGTGGAGAAGATACCCGACGATCCTCCTCCTCATCATTATGTCTTTGGTGCGCCCTCGATCTCGTTGGAGGAGGAGAAAGAAGATGATCTCGAACCCCACCTTCTAGTGGACCAGGCGAACGCGTTCGAAGGAGACCAGTAATCCCAGGACGCGATGTGTCTTCGCCACCTCCCCCCAAATGTATTTTTATTAGCACACTGGTAGCATGAGATGAACATCAATGGGAAGAAATACACTGCTGTCAATGTCAATTGCGCGAAGTGCGCCTTGAACGTTTAAACTTGAAATTGACCCGGTCATAGTAGGCGCTTAAGCTGCTCGGCCAAATCCGGAGTCGTCAAGGGAGTTCATCGCGGGTTCCTTGATTGAAGCTTCAAGGGCTTCAGCCTGACCGCAACTAAACAACCATCAGATTGCCAGTGTCAATATATACTGGCCAGAGCTCTTACATTTCATCCGTTATTGAGAGGTGTCGGGGTTCTCAAGGATTCAACATCCCCATACCAAAGGTCTCATCATGGGAAATGTGTTGGCAAGGAGAAACCAACTTCCAGGTGAGTATTAGCACGCCGAGCGTTGACTCGGACCTCAAGTCGACCAGCTCTCAACGGCCCATCCCTTCAGATTGTTCAGATCACCAAGTTTCTATACAACTTGAAAATCCTCCTCCCATTGATCCTCCTCCCGTTGATCGAGCCTGGGAACTCCATAGACAGCGCAATGCGCTATTGCCGTCGTCCCGGCTCCCACCAGAGCTCTGGGGAGAGATAATGTACCTGTATCGGGACATGTGTAGTGACTTGGTTGACTCGAAGACGCTATCTCGCCCATCTCTATCCCCATTTTCCTGGATCGCTGTTGCCCAAGTCTGTCATCAATGGCGACAGATGGCTTTGGATCTGCCTGTGCTCTGGACTCGTATCATCCATAGGAAGACCAACAAGTCACGGGAAACTAACGCTGTCATGTTTGCAGAAATGTTGACGCGTTCAAGGGATTGTCCCATGACGTTTGTTTATCGGGACACCTCGGTCGGCGTACCCACAATTGGGCTTATTGTCCAGCACATCCATCGATTCCGACGCATCTCCATCGAACTCAGGGAAGCCATGTGGCCCTTTCCATCTCCAACAGAGTCAGAACCTTCCTCTATTCCGTTCGATACTTGCCCACCTCCGCCCATCCTACCTGATGGGAATATCCCAAAAATCCAGGAACTCGAAATCCACCGAGTGGCTTTCATGCTTTACAGCCCTTTTCTTTGTCGGACAATGACCAAGATATCCCTTGCCAAGTGCCGGATGAAGACCCTGGATTGTGCCGTATTTCTCAGCTCGCTCCAAGAGATGCCAGGTCTTCTTTCATTGGCATTAGAGTTCATCGAGATTACAGACCTCGAGCTCCATAATCCCTCCGGTCAGATGCCAAAGGTGATTCAACTTCGGAACCTTCAAAGTTTTAGGATAGCTATGGATGGCGACACCTCCATGATAGCCGTCCTTGCTCGCCTCCGTGTTCCACATAATGCTAGGATGTCATTTCGATTTGAATCCCGGCTCGAAGCATATTCGCTGACACCAAGCCGTGGCGGGGAATGCATTCGTGCACTCGACGACTTCTTAGCTTCCAACTTGATCGGCAAGATGGCACCTTTTCGTATAGCTTTTCTTGGTAACCACGACTCTGGTGTGGTCGCACTTTGGCACAGCGAGCCTGATTCCAAGTGGCCTCATTACCTGTCGCCGGACAGAGTGGATAGAGATCCCGACCTTGTGGTGTCGATGAGCATTTCAACAAGTCAAGTCACGGGGTCGCTGCAAATTCTCTGTAACCATCTTCCACTCTCTGAAGTCCGCTCGGTATACGTGTCTGCCCATTCAGTGTCGAGGTCCTCTTTGTGGCATGGTTTTTTCCGACGCATGAAGGAGGCTCGATCAGTACACCTCTCGATGTATAGGACGATAGACGTTGTATACTTCCTGAGGGCTCTCACCAAGCGATCGCCTATGTGTCCATCGCTATTACTTCCCCAACTTGAAAGGCTGGTGCTCATCTATGTCCCCATCGTTCCTACATCGCCTTACCTCATGGAAAGAGAATACCCCAATCAGATGAGAACTTGGTTGCGCATAAGGGCTACCCGAGGTCTCAAGGTTCCTACGCTGGAGTTCAGGTCGGTCTTCAATTTATCCGAATCCAACATCGAGGAATTCAGAGATTGTGCCGAGGAGATCATTTGGGATGGGACGACAAATGAAAGTCCGTATCCGAGAAATTACTTCGAAAGTCCAGGTGATGATGATATCACACCTGACATCTTCTTGGGTGGTGTGCGGTATATACATAATCCGCCTGATGTTGTCGGGAACGTCCTATGATCAGCCCTTGACATCCCGGCCTGGAAGATTGACGACCTGCCGTTTGTCAGGACGGAGTTTTCATCCTCATAGTATTGTTGTTCAATTCTTCCTCCTCCTCCTCAAACCTTGTAATGGAAAATCTCATAGGTGCCTCCCTCGCTGACCATGCAATGTGCGCCACCAATAGGCCGCGTCGTTGTTGGAAGCCTTGAATTCAGATTCATTATAGAATATTGGCCTCAGCTTATGTAGACTGGGTTGTCTGGAATGGGTATTTATGGTAGTGGGTACATCTGCAATAATGTTCGGTTGAATGTTCGAATACTGGACAAATATCCGTATGTTATGTTCTAACTTCCAATTACACGAGTCTTGATCTCTCTGTGTGCTCGCCGCGACCGCGACCGCCGCCGAAGAGAAGGGAAAACACGGTCCACCCCGAATACATCCTCCTCCTCCTCCTCAACGCTTAACTGCCACATATCCCAGATTGCATTATCATAAAATATCCCGAACTGGGTGGTTCCCCGGCTCGCGCTGATCATAACAGGCGCTGAAGCTGCACGTTTCCGACTGTTATCAAACAACCATCAGATTGCCGGTGTCAAGATATCCTGGCCAAACTTCTGCCACATTTTATCGTCATCGAGAGGTTTTTGAGGTTCTCGAGGAATTAGTATCTCATACCCAAGGTTTTATCATGGGAAATACGTTGGCCAGGAGAACCCAGCTTCCAGGTGAGTACTAATATTAATACTAGTGGGACGAGTCGACCATCTCTCAACAACTCGTCTCCAGATCGTTCAGATAATGGACCTCGTGTTGAAAATATCCCTTCCGTTGATCAAAACTGGGAACTCCATAGACAGCGCAATGCACGATTACCATCATCCCAGCTCCCACCAGAGCTCTGGGGAGAGATAATGTACCTGTATCGGGACATGTGTAGTAACCTGGCCGACTCGAAGAAAATGTTTGAGCCGGATCTACCCCCCTTTCTATGGATCGCTGTTGCCCAAGTCTGTCATCAATGGCGACAGACAGCGCTGGGTTTGCCTATGCTTTGGACTCATATCATCGATAAAAACTCCAAGAGGTCATGGAAAACCAATGCAGTCATGATTGGGGAAATGTTGACGCGTTCAAAGGATTGTCCTATGACGTTTGTTTATCAGGGCTTCTCGGTCAACGTATACACAATTGGACTTATTATCCAACACATTCATCGATTCGGACGCATCTCCATCGAACTCAGGGAACTCCTCTCATTTCCAACACAGTTAGAACCACGCGAAATTCCGTTTGATACTTGCCCCCCTCCACCCATCCTACCTGATGGAAAAATTCCCAACATCCAGGAACTTTTACTCCGCCTCGTAGCTTTCAGGCTTTACAGCCCTTTTCTTTGTCGGACAATGACCAATATATCCCTTGCGAAGTGCTGGATGAAGACCCTGGATTGCGCCGTATTTCTCAGCTCGCTCCAAGAGATGTCCGGTCTTCTTTCACTGGCATTAGAGTTCATCGAGATTACCGACTACGACCTCCACCATTTCTCCAGTCAGATGCCGGGGGTAGTCCAACTTCGGAACCTTCGAGGTTTTAGGATCACCATGGACAATGACGCCTCCATGGTGGCCTTACTTGCTCGCATCCGTGTACCACATAATGCTAGGATGTCCTTTCGCTTTCGAGCCCGGCCCGAATCATATTGGTTGACACCAAGCCTCGGCGAGGAATGCATTGGTGTACTCGACGACTTCTTAGCTTCCAACTTGATCGGCGATATGACCCCTTTTCGCACAGTTTATCTTTCTACCCCGGACTATGACCACGACTCTGGTCTAGTGGCACTGTGGCACAACGAACCTGCTTCCAAGTGGCCTCATTACCTGTCGCGGTACGCCCCAATGGATAGAAAGCCCGACCTCATGGTGTCGTTGAGCATTTGGGCAGCCCAAGCCACGGAGCCACTGCGAATTCTTTGTGACCACCTTCCGCTCTCTGAGGTCCACGCGATTTCCGTGTCGACTCCTCACCAAGTGTCGAAATCCTCTTTGTGGCATGGTGTACTTCGACGCATGAAGGAGACTCGATTACTACACCTTTCGATGCGACAGACAATGGGCATTGTATACTTCCTGAGGGCGCTCAGCAAACGATCGGATATGTGTCCGTCACTATTATTTCCTCAACTTGAAAGGCTGGTGCTCTCCGATGTCCCAATCTTTCCTACCTTATCTCCGCGCGATAGAAGAGACTATCCCAATCAGATGGTCTTTTGGTTGCGCAAGAGGGTTGACCGAGGACTCAAAGTGCCTATGCTGGAGTTTAAGTCGGTCCTAAATCTTACCAGATCCGACATCGACGAATTCAGGGGTTGTGCTGAGGAGATTATGTGGGATGGAACAGGAAGAATAGCTAGGCATGGTTATTTTGAAGTTGAAGACCAAGACGATATCGAACCTTATATCTTCTTGGATTCGTCAGAAGCAACGTAGAGTGTGGTATTTGTGATGGTATATTGAATATATGTACAGCAGAAAGTGCGAACGAGAAATGAATGCATGAATTAATCCCTCATCTAATGACAAACATCGATACTCAGAAATGTGTTGGACCAGACATGATGACCAAAGGATTGAACAAACAATGATACAATGAAACTAGGAGATCATACTAAACTTCGCTCGAATGACGTCTCGACGACGGCTCAGGAATACTGCTAGTAAAGAAAAGAGGGGAATCTGTAAGTACGAAGGAAGTCCGTTCATGATTCTCATCCTCCCTGAGTTTATCCTTATCCGTCTCTGCAAACGTGACCGAACTAAAACCATTTGGGATACTCTCATCCGCCGCTTTCTCCTCTCCCGATACGGATTCGGGAAGAGGATGAAGGTCTCTAGGTTGAACCTGTTGAAGTTCATGATCTTCCATCACTCCATTTGGCCCGTCACTATCTTCAACCGCGGTCTCGTCCACTGGGGTCGTCTCATTGGCCTTCCATTCGGAGGGGAGCATTACGGCCCGATCGATAGCGACTGGAAGCGCACGATGCCTACCACGAAGCATCACGATACTAATGATGAGTTTCGAAAGGGGTCGAAGGGCCCCAGAGAAGGAGTAGTTTGCCTGGGTTAAATGGTGCACATTCTCAACAAGTTGTCATCATGAAGGAGAGAAGTACTCACATATGGTACTCCGAGTGATAGCCCGACGCTCCCATATGCTGAGGTCAGTTCGAACACTGAGAGACACCCATCTCAGTAACCCCTGACAATTTGTTACAGATATTACTGCTCACTGATTGTGAAAATGTTGAACCACACAGCAGTTGCTGCGTTGTCGAGACCATCCCTCTACAATTCTCACATTCAGGCCTGGGTGCAGTGACTGAATGTAGAGAAAAATCCTCACCTCGATAATACACACAAGGAATAACGCTAAAGCTAGCCACCACATATCTACAGACCATCGGTCAAACTCTGACGAAACATAAGTATTGCGATCCTCTCACCAAAGGACAACTGTTTCCGGGCATGCATTGCGAGATAGCGACTCCATACGGTGGCTCTATTGCCATGGAGATTGACATCTTCCTCGTTGACGGACTCTTCTCCATCGTGGAAGATACCGAGAGACCGCTCCTCATACACATTCGTCGACCGAACACTACCATCCGTTTCAGTATTCGTCGGCGCGCCGAAGTCCCGCCAACTATGCTTACCTCATGGCAACAGGATCTGGAAAGGCGGTCAGCCCGGAAGTCACCCTCGAAGGTTTGAATCGGCACACTCACAGACGCTGACATACATCATCACCACATACAACACTCTGCACGGACATGAACATTCCGATAAACTCTATAGGGTCAGTTCGGGAACTCACTTGACTGCTGGCGCCAGTGCGGCCAAGGGAACGGAACCAAAGCCGGCGGCTCTCACGGCGGTTGCCTGTAACAAACCCAACAGAAACTTGTCTCCTACCGAGATACTAGCGAGGGCAGCATTCCCAATATCAAGTACCATGAAAAAGAACCAGTCTGTTCCACTGCATACCGATTAACGAAAGAGGCGTAAACTCACTGAAAATAGGACTTACTTTAGGAAAAGAAGAACGCTGAGAAGAAACCAAGTTTGGTGCGAAGGGAACAAATAAACGAAACATCTTCTTGGGTGATCGAGGAGAAACCTGAGAGTTTCGTACTGCCTGGATTCCACTGGAACGAGATGCGAGATCACCCATCTGTGAGAAAAAAAACCTGTGTCAACAATATGGAATTCAAGAAAGTAAAACTGCCTTACATAACGAAACGGAGACTTGAAGCCAAGAATGACGTCAGATCATTGGTGTATAAGGAAAGTGAAGCAGAAAGTCAGAACCCACCAGATAGGCTATTTTGGGGTGTGAGCGACAAGATTTTACAGTGGTGAAGACACTTACAAAAGCAGTGTTACCAGCTAGAATCAAAAAAATCATGACGACAATCATCGGGTAAGCTGTTTGAAAGGGTATCATGGACTGGTCTACGAGAGACATTCCGGTATTCGTGTATGATGACACAACTTGAAACATGGAATACCTATCAGAAGATACGTCAAAACAAGTCATGATAATATTCATGGGTAGCCACACACCAAACCGGTGAAATGTAACGATGCTCAGCGGGTGGTCTGAAGTCTTCGGCCCATTTCCCCATGGACATGTATGGAGCAATGATAACAAAGGAGATAGTCTGGAGAATAATATGATACTAAGATATCGTTTTCATCAGTATTGAGCTGCGAATGAGACGAGGGAATTCGCGTACGCCACCGATAATCCACAAGAGGTCCGTCAAGCCCCTATACTCAACGCCACCAAGTTCATCCATTTGTTCCTTTGTCAATTGTTCGAACCTAGAATTGCGACCCACAACAGCATCAAATGAGATGTAGGTTACTGGCTTTGCTCCAGGAGTCATTCTGTTGCCATATTGAGAGGCCAACGTCTGAGTCCTAGGCATTGTAATCGTCCGAGTGACTTTGCGCTGCAATTTCGGAAAAAGCTTTCTAAAAATCCTCGAGATTATCTTGTGAGGCATAGGAAACCCTCCAAAACCGGCATCCTTTGTCCGCATGGGAGGGTGATGAACATTCGAAATGTGCGATGGCGTTACCGACAAAGTTGGTCTGGCCATAGACCCTAAGAATCTGCAATAAGCACCCGGTGAACCCGATCAGGTTCGGAAAGATATCTTACGTAGACCTAAGGAAGGTGTGTTAGAATACCGCCGTTCACGGCGGGGTTGCTCTTCGATAGGACTTCGGAGTGCCCCCCATTCAATCGTCTGTGTCCGTGGTAGCGTCGTGGTTCGTGGCATTCCTTCCGGACGATACCTGGCCGATGTCATGGTCGAGAACCGTTGCATTTGAGTCGAACGTGCACCTGAATACTTGTCAGCCATACGTCGTCGATAAGAATTCGGACCTTCCGACTGACCTTCTTTGTCACTATATGCGGCTCTGTGAAGGTGTCACAAATTACTGATTATGTATCCGATCGAGCTCGCTCAAGGACTTACTTCTCCGCTACATCCCGCTTCTGAGTTTCGATGTCAGGCAGGTTATGATCCACTGCAGAATCAGTGCTATCTGAAACACTTGGTATGCTTGCATCAGCAGCCGTAAAAGTGACTTGATGAGAGGGCGATAGCGGCTGTGGATTGACTGGTGACCGTAACGCCGACGTTGGAGGCTCAGGCTCGCTAATCCATCCACTCGGGTTGACTAGCTTTGGTGCCTCGTCCATACGACGGATCATGTCGGTGCGCAGCTTTGGATGAGCTTCCCCACCATCCCGACTGTCGTGTCGGGGTAAGCCAGACTGATCCCGCCTGCCGATACACAGGAGACGTTTCCACAAAGGACGGGGCGGAAGGTGTATCGAGGGATCTCTGCTCAATGTTCTGTTTCTGTAAGATAGTTTTCTCTCCTCTATGACTGATTGGAATCTGTGCTTGAAGAACTCCCTGAAAGTTCAAATGAGACGGTTGGTCGACTTCATCGAGACAAAGATAAGAACACCAACCGTCGAACATAGACCATAACCCATGAGATGATCACCTATACTGATATAAGAGATAACCCAACATCGAAAACCTGAGAGACATACCGGATTTCCTATACACATGAGGAAGAACAATACAGCTTGCTGAAAGTTCGTTAACCCACTCAAATCCACGGTAGTGAGACCGCAAACAGTGAGTGCGCTGACTGAATTAAACAACGCGTCAATATACGAGATCTTCCTCTGTCCATCGCTCGCCCACAAGATCGCAGAGAACACGAGGGGAGTGATGAGGCTGCAAAGTCAAGAGGGGGTCAACATCAGTGCTATACTCCACAAAACAACGCAGATCACCCACAAAAAGAGTATATGGATGCGATAAAAATTGAGATGGCCCTTGATATAACTTCCAACCCTCTTGAGCTTCTCCGGAGGGCGAAAACGTGCCAGAAGCCTGCCCATCCGAACTCGTGGGCCCGGTTTAATTTCGGTGGAGACTCGACCACCTCCACTATCTCGTTGTCCAACGACGAGCTTGGAAAGGGGTCCTCTTCGTAGTAGAAAATTGTACGAATCTCTTCGTTGTTATTCGGGGGCTGCAGATATAAGCATGGGGGAATTGAAACCACTGTAAAGCGGCTGTGCGAGGTTCTCGCTGGCCTTTGTTTTCTTGGTGCTGGACGAGAGAGGCTGGTCCGAGCTTACCTAGAAGCGCCCATCGATTTTAGCGAATCTCAAATTGAGATCCGATCTAAGATACGCGCTGTCGGCGAGTACGTACATTTGAGTTTCCGCCATTTTGGGTTGCGCCCTTGCCCGACGCCTCATTCCCTGATCCCGCCTACCAAAGCGCATTCAATCAACGACTCACGATTGGAGCAGAACAGAAAGACTAATATCATGCAATATTCTGATATGAACTAGGTACACACCTATGAATGTAAAGGGAAAAAGAAGGACCACGTCGCATGCGTGCAATAAGTGACAAGAATGCAACAAACATCAACAGGAAAAACTCGTAAGAAAAAAAAAGGACACAAATGAAAATGAAAAGGAAGAATAACAACAATCAATCAATCGAGCAAAAGAAAACGAAATGGTTGAAAAAAATATGTATGCGGAAAGAAGGAACCCTCTGAAGAAGAAGTAGAAGAGGTAGAAGTAACAACGAGGAAGAAGGGATGGGTAAGGTATGCATGCAGATGAAAAAACACGTCGTGTGGATAAGATAGGGAGAAAACAACCAGAAGAAAAAGGGAAAGGACACAAAAAGAGAGAAAAAGGACCGAAATCGTCTACGAAAGCAGCAACTTGAGCAACTTTTCACTATCCTCAGACTTGCTCGCAAGCCGATTCCGTCTTTCCTCATCCTTATCGAGTCCAGCTCCCTTCATCATCGTCGCAAACAAGTTGAACGCCCTTGGCACATCAATCGCCAAATCACTCAAAATCTCCGCAATCCCCACGAACCCATCTTCAAACGTCGCAGGCGAGCACAAGTTCCCCGCAGCTGCCCTCGTGAACAACCCCGCAACCAAATCCGCATCTCCCTGCGAAGACTCGATCGCAATCGTCACAAGCTTGTCAATCAACAGCTTGCGATGTTCCACCGGCAATTTCGTGAAATAAATCTCTGCTTCGCTAAGATCCCGGACGTTGAAGAACTCTTTGCAATCTTCTTCAATCCTCTTCTTCGCCTCGTCAACGCTCATTGAAGGGGTCGCCGCATGCTCAGCAGCATCATCGTCAGATTCTGCCGATGCCACGGCCGAGTCGTCCTGCTTCGCCTCCAAAGGCTTCGTCCTCGGCAGAAGATTGAGTTTCCTCCGTTGCGGCGCTACATCAGCAGCACCACCGGCACCCAAATCCACACTTGCCTTCCGGCTTGGTGGCCGACTCGACTTGGCTGGTACTGCTTCCGCAGCAACTTCAGCATTAAGCATCGAGAACATATTCGAGCTCGTCCTCTGAATGCTCGAGTCTCTCTTGCCCTTCTCCTTCGAATTGAAGACGCTCGCGGGCCCAAGCGTCATCATATTCGTCTTGTTGATCTTGCCGAATTGCGATAAATCACCGGCTTTGGTTGAGGGACGAGTAACCCATCCGTCGGGCCCGACTTGCGGATAATCACCACGATCACCGCCACGTCTTGAACCACCACGAGACATGCTGAGATTTCGGTTTGCTTCCTTCTCGTTGGCGGCACGATCCTTTGCGGCCTGCACAAGGAACAAAAATAAGTCATCGTTGAAATACAATGAGGTACAAGAGGGGACTTACAGCTTCGTGGACTGCGGCGAGTGTGGTGGGAGCAGCGACTTGGTTTCGAGGAATCCACTTGCGCTCTCGTAACTCGATGACATCCTATATGCAACAAAAATGCAAACACGTCAGCGTCAATCCAATACCACCAACGAAGGCAAAGAGATAAAAATAGACGAAAGATAAGGCAGCAGACCACATACCTGCAACATGAATTGCATACGTGAATTGACATTCGCGCTCTTCGTCAACTCCTTCATCCTCTGGAAGTACACATCCATATGCGCCTTTGCCTTTGCCGTATCCAACAACTGCCCAACCGTCGACAACAACTTACACAAACTCTCAATCTCCTCTTCCTCCGGATTATCCACATTACTCAACAACTTCTTCACACACTCATGCATGATCCGCTCCGTCAACATCTGCAACTTGAACAACTCTCCAATGAACTTGACGAGACCCAGACCCTGTCTCTTCGCCTTCTGAGCAGCATAATACTCATCCGAATACAACGCGTTCTCGCCATCCTTGTTGTTCTCCGCAGCAGCCTTGTCCTCCGAAGCCTTCGTCGCAGCGGCAGCAGCAGTCGCCTCCTTCTGCACCCACCCTCTCTCGAAATCCTCCTGACACCTATTCAGCAAATACTTCCTGAAGAGCTGTCCACCCGCAATCGCCTTCCCATCATGACTCTTTATCGAATCATCCTGCACCGCAGACGAAATCCTCTCCATCATCTTCCTACAAAGCCGCGCATACATCTCCGACCACGTCGCCTCATCCGTCGCCTTCTCAAACACCAACCTGATAACCTGGATAAGCGTCCTCCCATCCTTCTCCGACTCACTCTTATTCGCCCACTCAATAATCTGATCAGAGATAGACTCAAACTTCTCCATCGTCAACTTATTGAGAAGCGCCTTGACCTTCCGATCCACAAGATCAGGTGAGTTCTGTTCGGGAACGGGTCCTTTCTTGGGGCCACTTGAAGCCACCCATCTGTTTGCGCTGACTTCCAACGGAGCGACGGGATCAAGGTTCATAGCGGCGGCCTGAGCGGCAGCAGCAGCAGCGTTAAACGACGACTGGTTGCCCTTATTCGGATCGCCTCTCTTCTCCCCACGTTTACTCCTCGTCCTATGGGAAGGCATACCGGGACCACCCTGGCTAGTGGACCTGACCATAGGTGATGGCCGTCCAAGAGGGAATCCAGGCGGACCACCCGACATCGACGCAGACCTCGACGACATACCGTACCTGTCGTCATTATTGTTCGTCTTATTTCCAGGGGTAGAGAACTGTCCCATGTTGAACGAGTTCCCGATGCCTCCTTTGAATCCGAGCCCGATGGAAGGCTGTCTCGAAGGAGGGGGACCCATGTTCCCTTGCTGGCGACGACCAGAACCACCACGCGCAAGGGCATAGCTTTGTTCGGAGGGTTCGAGGCCGATTGCATCGAGAGGAGGAAGAGAGTCTGGCCTTTCCTTGCAAATGGCCATGAATTGGAGAAGGAAGTCTCGGTCGTATCTAATTCACAAGACAATGATAAGTGTGAGAACCAGATCACACCCCAACAGTCAAAATTATATCGACCACTTACCGGAACTTTCCTTGTTTGGCATTTACATTGAGCTCGGGTTTAGGGCTCTGAATACCATCGGGGTAGGAGATACGGTCCAAGTCGTCAATGACTCGGGCGGTAGCGAGAGCGGAAGGAAGAGGAGCAGCGATAGCTTGAGTCTTCGTGCTCGTGAGATCCAGAGGACCAGGTCGTCTCCGAGGAGTGGAGTCGTGATTGTGGACGGTGGTATCAATTCGCAGAGGGGCCTTCTCAGCGATCTTGTCCTTTGCCTCATCCTTAGGAGTGGCATCCTCATCGACCTCACCTTCTTCGGCCTGTTCAGGAATCGTCGCAGGCTTCGAGCTCGCGGCGGCAGCTGCAGCAGCGGCCTCTGCCTCAGCTTTGGCCTTCTCTTCAGCCTCTTTGCGTAACCGCTCCTGCTCTTCAGCCTCCTTCTTGACTCGTTCCTGTTCCTCGGCCTCTTTGCGTAACCGTTCTTCCTCTTCCTCCTTTTCCTTTCGCAACCTCTCCTTCTCTTCCGCCTCCTTGCGAATCCTCTCCTTCTCCTTTCGCTCCTCTTCCTCCTTCTCCTTGCGTACCCTCTCCTTCTCCTTCTCTTCATTCTCCTTCCTTATCCTCTCCTTCTCCCTCTCCTCCGCTTGCTTCTTCTCGGCCTCCTCTTTCTTTTTCCTCTCGGCCTCCTCTTTCTTCTTCCTCTCCTCGTTCTCCTTCCTCAACTTCTCCTCGGCAGCCTTCCGCTGTCTCTCCTTCTCTTCCGCCTCCTTCTTCAGTTTCTCCTCTGGATTCTCAATCCGTATTGGATTCCGCTTCGCGGGCGATCCGGGAGCAACAATCGGCGAATGAGGAGTGAAAGCACCACTATGTCGCTTGAAGGACTCTAATTGCACTTCATGCCCTTCTGGATTCTTGATCACTACCTGCCGGGGTCTCGCACCACCAGGCACAAACGGAGGCGCGTTTCTATCCATCGTGGCTACCCGAGGACCTGTAGGTACGGAGGGTGTCGCAGGAGGTGACGTGATGTTGTTACTGAGTGGATTCGGGTGCATATGGGGTGAAGGTGCATTGTGTGGTGGGTGTCCGGGTGCGGATATGAGAGGAGCGGGAGGTAATGTAGGTGTACCTGGAGTGTGCAAGGGTGGCGGAGGGGCTCGTGGTGACATTCCCGGATGTGGACCGGGAGGACCTGGGGGTTGCTGCGTTTGAGGCATGACATGTGGAGGCGGAATCCACTGGTGAGGGTACATATAGTCGGGCATATACGGATACTACAAAGTGTCATGTACAATGAGCATGATAGAGACAAAGAAAATCGAATGAACGCACATAATACTGCGGGTAAGGTACAGCTCCAGGTGGCATCTGTCCCGCCTGCATTTGCCCAGGCTGCATTTGGGGAGGCTGCCCAGGTATCGTTCCTAACCGTGGACT